>NW_026509810.1:0-14533 GCF_026875155.1 Cherax quadricarinatus | reverse complement strand
TTTTGGGGAGCCCAGCCCCTGACCCATTACGTACCTCTGTAACGTAAAATACCTTTGTAACTGTCGATTTTTCTAACTCCCTGGATTCTTACCTTTGAAAAATTGTGAGTTCATTCCCTTTGAAAAATTGAACATTCCTCTGTAACTTGCCTCAGCATATCAAAATTTTGGGAGTCCAGTCCCTGGACCAATTTGTACCTCTGTAATCTTTTGACTACCGCCCACAGGATGGGTATGGGGTGCATAATAAACATATTAAACAAACTCATTGTTTGGAAACCCCTGGGTACTGGTTGAACGACGGGGCCCCATCATCACCCCTCAGTCACCTGGTTCGCGGTTGGGGAGATAGCCGTAAATGAGGGGGGTGAAACATGCGCCGAATAAAGGTTACTACTTTTTTGCATCCCCACAGCTACCACCACCATTCACACAAACAATGTACGTAATTTATAAATAAGAATTATTACACTTCAATTTATAAATAAGAAAAAATATACACTTACTGTACCTTGGAGGATACTCGCATTGGTTTAGCTGTTTACGCATGCAACAATATTGAGGCCAAAAAAGCATGGTTTTCATTGTGCCATAGACAAAAAAAGCATATCCCACAAGAGACTTCTCGCCTCAATCCAAACCTTCTGGGAGGAGCTTGAGGGTGGCGTCACTTGGGTGTTGTCGACTGATATTGGCTGGGAGCTCCAGGAGTGTTCAGTACTATCTGACTTGTTGAAGGAGCAGCATTTTGAACCTCACTCTCTTGATATTTCACCAATTTACACCACTCCAGAATGGCAGAAAGTTACTGAATGTGTTTCCAGTGCATTATTGAATGTTTGAACCTCATGAATTGCCTGAGGCATTGAGAAGTAACAAATAATGCACTTGAAGTTTTGTTTCCCTTTTTTGTATCAATATTGAGCCCCAGGGCTGACAATGATAGACTATCACATGCCACTGAATGGTACTTATTTGAGGGGAAAACTGACAAGGGTGATAAGAAAAGTGCCAATGAAGGTATCATATATCATGGATTAACATATCATAATTAGAAACCCTCTTTATCACTGATATTATTATTATAATCAAAAAGAAGCGCTAAGCCACAAGTTGTCACTGATAGCAACAACTGCATGCTGAATCAAAAATTTATTGAATATGAGTATTTTTACCTTGTAAATTTATCAAATTGCTCATTTGGAATGCTCATTTTGTGTTTTCTGTTCATTTCAGTTAAACTAAACATGTTTTTATGGATCAAGGGCTCAAAAAAATGGGATACATCATGCCAGAGTTACGTGATGACAGTGATCTAATGAGGAGTGGATTCTGGAGATAAATATGACCCACAGCAAGATGCTTCGCTTCAAGTGAAGATGAACATGAAGATTTGTCTAAGAGAAGTGGGCAATTAGTTTTAAAATAAAAAATTACAAAAAACAAGCATTAAAGATGGGTGATGAAAAAATTGTCAAAAACACAAATCCACCGGACATAATTCCCAAACCATTAATCCCCAACAAACCTGCATAAAAAAAAAAATTCCCACTACACAGCACAATCCACCATATTCAAAACTCAAAAACCTACTCACCTCAAAACATCCATACTTATTATTGTACCTACTACATACAAGAACACTTAACTGGGAAATAAACCCCCCCCCTCAAACGTCACGCACTCTTTGTTTTCCCTTAGCCCCATCCAATATGAAAAAAACTCAATGCACAAAAAAAGGCCCAAAAAATCTGGAATTCATTACCGTAATAAAAAAAAACACTGTCTATTTATAAATTCAATTTCTTCTTAAAAATCACTTATCACCACAACAAAATAAATACTGAAAAATTGTATCTCTAAATTTTAAAACCTGGACCCGCCCCAAACTTTGTTTTATTTTTTTTAATTCCCAACAAATCTCCATTCTACTGAATGCACAGCAATCAGTAAATGCCCAATGCCTTCTTTAAAATACCATTGGTTAATTGTTATTTTTTTTACAAAATTTTTTACCACAAATATATCATTGCTTATAATTTTAAAGGGTTCATTTTAACCTCCAAAAATGCTCTCAAAAAAGGGGTTTTTTGGCATGTTCATTTAAACCCACTGTATTTTTTTTGACTCTATTATCATTCCAAATTAATAATAAATAAATAAATAAAATAAATGTACATTTTTAGTGTGACCAAAGTGAAAGTAGAAGTACAAGACATCCGAAATCTTGTTTTATAGACAGAAAAAAGACCCCAGAACCCCCATCATGTAAAAAAATTTACAGGCCTTCGTTTTACACTCACTTGCGGGAGGGGAGTACTCCCTGGGGGGTTCGCCCACCAATTTTACTACTACATATTACATACAAATAATAATACACCACGGGCCTTTTGGCCCATACTAGCAGGTCCTTCAAAACCCATCCCACTGACAGAAAAATTTCCCAACCAATTTTAAAATCTACCCAAGCAATAAGCTTTGATATTCTATTTATCATGTCAGGTCCCCTCACATCCAACACCTCTCCTCAGTATTTACCCAACTAAAATTTTGAATACCCAAGTGCACCCCAAATAACCAACGGGCAATTGTTCCACTCATCAAAAAAACTAGGAAAGGGGGAACACGCAACAGGTTTTTGCCCCATACGGGGCAGGTCCTTCAAAAATTCACCCACAAAACAAAAAAATGCTCCCCAAGCAATAAGTTTAATAATTCTTTACTCACGTCAAGCCCACTCAAACCCAACCCACTCATCTGTTTTTAACCAACCAAAATTTTTAAACTCCCCCAAGGGTTTTAAACTTAATGAACCTTGGGTACTTTAACCCCTTAACTGTCCAAACGTAGATCCGTTCCCCCGCTATGCCCAAACGAGATCTATGTTTTATTTTCCTGCCCCCAAATTTTGGCCACTGGCCTAAGATCCCGGTCACATAGAGGGTCTTAACCCTTGTGGCGCTGTATTTAAAAATCTAGACCATTTATCCCCTTGGGAGTACCATTTCCCATGAGTGCCACCAGAGCATACTTGCACAAACCCCAAAGGTTTCACTGATGCATGTCATTAACACCCCCCTTTAAAGAAAAATTTCACCCTGCCAGAATGTCCTATAACCATCCCCTTTAAGTAAAAAGAAACAACGGGAACTGTAATTTCCACGGGCGGGCTTGACGCTGTCGATCCCCGTTTGTCTGTGTAACTATTTTTCCTATCTCTGTCGTACATCTGTTTTTCTCACATAAACCAACAAAAAATACAATTAACATGTAAATTACTTGGAAAACCCAAAAAAATCCAAAAAAGGCTTGGGGCCAAGCTAGCGGCTGATTACCTGCCCTTTTTTTTTTTTTTTTAACAGGGTTTGAAAAGGGTTTAAAGGGATCCCCTAGCTTTGTTTTACAAGCTTTTACAGTTTAAGATTCCTAAATTTTTGCAAGTAAGACTTTACTACATCAGCCATTTAAAACATTTTTTTTGTTTTGAGACATACAAGTGGGGAAAAGATGAAATTGGCCTCTTTTGGGCCCGCATTTTAAATTTGATCAACTGGGTTTACTCATTGACATCATTTTGCGTCGAATGTTTCCAACTCAAATACCTGGGGGAATTGATCTCAGATGGGGTGAGTTCGGGGGAAGGGTAAGCCAAAGGGAATTCTGCTTTCTGCCCGTCTTGTGGCATTTAAACTTTTCACCCTTTCCCCGAAGTGGGTCAATGTGGGACTTTTCAAAAGGCCTTGTACAAACAGAAGCCCCCCAATCCCCCTTGTTGAAGGCCTGCTGAAATGACAGATCTATCAGGGGTGGGGTCCAGGGGAGGATGAACGCTTTCCTTTCCTATCTGTCAAGCATCACAGATGAGGGGGGGGGGGGGCAAACCCAAAAAATGGGGCATACTCAAGGGTAGCGACTTGTGCCTCGTCAAATCTTTCAACCCCCCACGTCAAGTAATCAGATCGCAATGCGAAGCTTCCCGGGGTGCCTTTTTGCAAAATTTACATGGTTTTTCATGGTTAGTTTGGAGTCAATTTCACCCCAAGGATATCAATTCTTCCCAGTGCCAACACCATCCCATTCATCCCTTTTTACTGACCAGCATTTCCATCATGGGGCCTAGAGACGATCACATTTGCGTTTTTTCAGGGGCAAACGTTCTTGCCATCATTTCCCCAAACTGATATAGCTTCAGCTGGTGTTGATGTAGCTTTGGGACGGATTCTTTCTTGGATAACTGACTGTCAGTGACATCATCTGCAAATTCATGTGATTCTGGGATAGATAAGAAGGCATTTAATTAAAATTCCCTAAAAATGGTCCCCGCACCTTCCTTGTGGGAAAACTTGCCCCAATAGGTGCTTGGGGTGATTCTGTTCTTTGAGAACACACTTAGAGATCTACCCTGAAGGTAATCCTGAGGAGACAACATAGAGCCGCAATCCCCTGCTTTTAAGTTTTGCTAAGAGGCCCTGGGGCCCCCCACCCGGGCGAAAGAAAACCACAATGTCCATGCTACCACACAGCTGACTTTGGAATTTATCCATGACTCCGACTGTTTTGTCTTTTTCTATCTCTGTCTCTATATCTTTCTATTTCACAGGAACACATACAAAAAACAAATGCTATACGTCTTGTAGAAAGTATCGGTGTAATACCCTGGTTCATGAGCAACTCTCCGAGAGAGAGAAGATAACAACAATGTTTTTGTGAAAGTGAAAACAAATAAATCGAAGGCTTATCAAATGTCACCCCTCTCATTAGCAAGAGAAAGTAGAAGTCATCAAAATTTAAATACTCTCATTGGGGGTGATAAACGACGCTCATTATGTCAGTAGTGGAAAACAGGGGCTTAAAGCAGCAGGGAGTGAAGACTATGCTCTTAGTGTCAGCAATGGATGAAGCGATGCCCTTATTCGCATGGGGTGAAGAATAAATAAAACAAGTGCAAAACACTTTATGAAGCACAAGGGAACTTATTTTTATTATTCTCATTATTATTTTATTTTTTTTATATACTCCCATGTATCCAAAAACATTGCGGGACCTATAAAACTAGTTATATTTTGACAAAAGTATTGACTAAGATGGGTGAAAATGTTCACCTGTCATGGTTTATGACTATTTGAGCATATTCAGTACCTATGATAGTTCGAACAAAAATTAACATGAAAATTTCAAAACTACACAAATTGTCATTAAAAAACATAAAAATTACAAATTAAAAAAAAAAGGAAAAAAAAGGGATACGACAAAACATCTCAAGTGGGGAGCGCTTATGTTGCCATCAGGTGCAAATGCCGACTTTGGGCCTGGGTCTCGCAAGACTGACTATAGAATTTTTTTTTTTATTACTTATGTAAAAAGAAATGGCCTCTTCATTAAAAAAAAAAAAAAAAAAAAAAAAAAAATTTAAATATTCGGAGTGCTGGGCGAGAGAACGTAGATCTACGTTTGGACAATTAACCCTTTCAGGGTCGACAGGCCCTCTCAGAGACTTGTTCTCAGGGTCGACCAAATTTAAAAAAAAAAAAAAATTTTTTTTCTTGTGAAAAGATAGAGAATCTTTTTCCGATCATAATGACACCTAAAGTTTTAAAATTTAGGGAAACTTAGGGGAATTATGCTTTTGCAAAGTTAGTGGTCTCGACGATTTTTTACGCATCAGTGATTTGCCAACTTTGAGCCCTATTATGGGCGAATTCAGTGTACTTGTCGACAAAAAATCATAACATTTCGATAGAACTCCATTTTTTCTATCGAATGAGTACAAGAAACCACCCATTTACTGATTTCAACTATCCAATACAGTGGTCAGAATTTAGCAATTTTGCCAATTTCACACAAATTTCAAAAGATGCCAATTTCCAAATAGGGCCAGAATAAAAAGAAGACTTCCTGGCACTAAAATAACATTCCTCTGTTCATTTAGTCACGTCCCCATGCCCCTCTTACATTCTTTTGCTTTCCACTTTGAATTTTATTCTCACAAAAAAATAAAGAGATTTACTGTTATGCAGACACTGCATTGGTGTAGAAATAGAATAAATAATATCAGCACACTTGTGAAAGAATATTAGACTCACCAGTTGACGTGGTATTGGACCATGGGCACGATTTGTTATTTTGAACTTTTGGTAAAAATCAAAACATTTCTGCTACTTTGAGTTTCAATTTCAAGGTACTTTTCTTTGTAAAACCAGTCAAATCATCTCATTTTCTATAAATATCTTCCATTCTATAAAATGGACCAGGAAAACTAGAATACAACAATAAATACCATACAAAATGCAGTGCAAAGTCACTGTTTTTAATCCAAAAACACTGTCAACTTTTTTTTTCCATTACGCACTGTGTGCTGCAGGATTTTTTTTATACCATGCACACTGACCACACAGACCCATTCTTTCATATGTAGGCCTACCAGCTTTCTCTCACTATATTTCAGGGGGCTAGAATTTAGGCGTACTAGTACGTCAAAAACCCTGGCTCGTAAAACCATACTAGTACGGCCAAAACCCTGAAAGGGTTAAGGGTTAAAAGAGACTGGACAAATATACGAGTGGGAGGGGTGGTATGACTGGGGTTGTGGATACATAATAACATAAGAAAGGAGGAACACTGCTGTAGGCCCGTTGGCCCATGCTAGGCAGGTCCTTCACAGATCCAACCCACTAACAAATAAACATACCCAAGAATAGGCTTGATAATTTTATTTCTCATCTTGACTTTGTGCTAATGGAGTTACAGGAAGCTGACATCGAAGAAATGCTGAACATGGACAATTGATGCACCTGTTGTGCATTCCTTGAGTGATGGTGAAATCAGATGAAATTTTGATATATAAGTAAAGCCGTAGAGTTGAAATTAGCATCACACTGAAGTATTTTGTCATGTCTCCTAAGAGCAGGAATTCCGCTGGAATGGGATTAATGGCATTTCAATTAATTTAAATGAGGGAAAAATTGACTCAGCATGCGAAACAAATTGGGATACGAACAAGGTCACAGAACAGATTAAATTCATAAGCTGAGGTTCCATGGATTATTATTATATTTTATTACCGTTTTATTTTATTGGATTTTAGGGCCTACGAAACTTGGGGTCTGGAAACGGGGAAGTCGCGTCACAGCGTTATCTCAGTTGCTTCCTACCCCAAAAAATGATACATAACTTTTACGTCTCCAAGCTACATATTTGTACAAATTTCACTTTATTTTGCCCCCCAAGTACAAATGTTACGAAAAGGAATCTTGACTTCCCCTCAAGGAAGCATTGGGGTAAAATGAAAATTTAAACATTTTGAAGGGGTTAAAAAGTGCAAGTGTAGCCGATGGTCAAAGCTGCCACATTTACCTTCCCCTATCTTAAGGAAAAAAAGGAGTGAAAAAGGCGTGAAACTCAACGGGATTTCAAGCCAAAATAACTAGGGAAAAGCTGAAGGTCCCCAAAATTAACCCCTTAACCCCTTTCAGGGGTTGGTGCCTACGTACGCATAATTTACACCTCAAGTGGATGTGTGAGAAGGGGTTCGGGTCGGGGTGTTGGGGTACAAATAAATGGGGGGACCCAGGGGGTGCTTGTGGGAAACCCATTTTATTACACCTGTTCACCTTTACCTAAAAAACTCCTCACTCCTTGGCTAATTGGGGGTTTTTTTGTTCCCAATGACAGTTCAAACAAAAATAAAAGTGTCAGTAAAATGAATTTCAGGGTTTTGAGGGGGAAAAAAGGAAGGAGGGAAGGTAGGAAGAAAGGGAGGAGAGAGGGAAGTAAGGGAAGGGAAAAAAGGAAGAGAGGAAAAGGGAAAAAGGGAAGGAAGAAAGGAGCCCATAAAACCAGGTACCCCAAAAATTATTAGACAGTGACTTTTCCATTGGGTTGGTGGGGTAAGGAAGTTGACAACAGTGGGGGTGGTGGTGATGGTGTTATTTGTTTTTTGGACACTAATTATCCAGTGACCACTTTTTTTACAAGTCCACCCCCCCCAAAAACACGACTTTACAGAAGCGTGCATTCGGGGGAAGTGCCAGTACTTTATATGTTATAATTGATAGAAAAATAGTAATAAACAACATTTTTTAGTGCTGGTTTTGTAAAATGTTTGTAAACAAATAATGACTGGCAGTTATTTTTGCATACAACACGTGAAATGCATTCAATAGCCTTTTATTGGGCTCACAGGGCCCTAAAATTACTACTTGAAGAAGAAAAAAGGAAGGAAAAATAAGGAAGGAAGGAAAGGGGGGAAAAATAGGTAGGGAGGAGAAGGAGGAAGGAAAAGGGGAAAGGGGGAAGGTAGGTAGGAAAGATGAGGGATGGAAAAGGGAAAGGAAGGAAAAAAGGAAGATAGGTTTGTGGGGAGGAAGGGGGTGTTTTCGAGGAGTGAAGGGGTTTGTGACGGGGTACGATGCATCATTGTGACACAAAACACCCGTGCTCGTTTTTACAAGTCCACCCCTACACAACACAAGTTTCGAAACCCCTTTTAGTTATAGGACCCGCCATTTTACTCTATATGTGTATTTATGATAGAAAACTAGCAATAAACAACATATTTTTATTGTTTGGTTTGTTAAACATGTTTTGTAAGGGAAAAATTTAAAGACAGCAAAATTTGTCTGTTTTGTGTGTAAAATGAGTGAATAATCCAAATAGTCTTTTTATTGGGTTTAGAGGCCATAAAAGTTTCTTGAAAAAATTAAAAATTAAAAAAAAAAAGAAAAAGTAAAAAAAAAAAAAAAACTATTACCGGGTGACCGGGGTAGCCGGGTGTTGCAGTACGCGTTCAATTCTGCCATTTTTACTCCTCCAACTCCCGTAAAAAGTGATTGCAAAAAAAATTTTTATTTCAAGAGAAAAAAAATTTTTTTTCTGAATTTGTTTGACCCCGAGACAAGTTTGGGAGAGAGCCTGTCAACCCGAAGGGGTTTAAAATGTCCAAACGTAATCTACTTGATGTGTTAGTCTCTGAACGTAATCTAATTTTTTTTTCATGCTTTCAATGGAGAAAATAAAGGTCGGACAGTTTAAGGGGTTAAAAAAAAACTACATATGTAATGGGAGGTATTGAAGGGGTGAAGGCTATACAAGAGAGGGGAAAGGCACCAGCAATGCCTCCATAAACCATGCTTCACCATGATTAGGGCGTGTAAGCCCCAAACACATAAAAAATTGATAATTACTATTACTATCAAAAAGGTTTTGTAGCTTCATTTTATTCCAGAATAATATTAGTTAAAAGTGACTGCGACCATAACAGAAAAGCTACCCCACCTGAAGGGTAACTATAAGAAATCACTCTTACCTTATGCAAAGACTGAAAAAAATGTGCAATTTTCTCGAAAACCCAAAAATCCCAAGCAATCAGCTATGCACACGTTTCCTGGAATATCTCAGAAGTCATTGACCTATTTCATGCTGTATTACCCTTAATAATAAACAGATTGAAAGGAATTTCCCAGCACACATAAAACTGAATGCTTTAATTTTGGGTGGTGACACTTATGAAGTATCGTAAGAGGTGATTCCTCGATTAGCGTGAAATCGTTTACCAAGGGTCTTAGGCCCCTAACTCCGTCGTTAAGCGAGGAGAGGCTGTATATCGATAAATGGTTCCCCTATATCAAGATACACTGAAGGTAAATGTAGATGTCATGGAAATTCAGGAGGATTTAGACAAACTCAATTCCTAGTCAGGAAAAAATGGCAGATGCAGTTCAATGTAGATAAATGCAAGGGTTTTGAAGCTCGAGAGTGTCCATAACCCTAGTACAGTAGACCTCGGGCTAACGCTATTAATCCGTTTCCCGAGAGCTCAAACGTTTTGTCAAAAATAATCGTTAGTCAAGTTAATTTTCCCCATAAGAAATAATGGGAAATCAAATTAATCGTGCAAGACACCCAAAAGTATTGAAAAAAAAAAAATTTTAACACATGAAATGTTAATTTTAATACACACAAACTGAAGAAGACATGCACAGTTACATGGGCATACCTTTATTGAAGATCTTGGTGATGATTGATGGGATGGGAAGAGGGGATGGGGTTGATGGTCTTAGTGTTTAGAGGGGGGTCCCCTTCCATTAGGACTTGAGGTGGCAAGTCCTTTTTGGGGGGTTTACTTCCGTCTTCTTTTAATGCCACTGGGACCAGCTTGAGAGTCACTGGACCTCTGTCGCACAACATATCTGCCATAGAGGCCTGTACCTCCGTTCCTTTTTATGACATTCCAAAAGGGTGTTTCACAACATTGTCAGTGTCACCATTAAACACTTGTTCAGGTTTCAGTCCTTCACTGTCTATGAAACTCCTTGAATTCCTGCACATATTTTTCAGCTGCTTTTGGTCCAAACTGGCAGCCTCACCATGCCTTATCACACTATGTATGCTACTACGATTCTTAAATCTCTCAAACCAACCTTTGCTGGCCTAAATTCACTCACATCACTAGTTGCTGGCATTTTTCAAATTTAAATCGTCATGCAACTTCCTAGCCTTTTCACATATGATCGTTTGAGAGATGCTATCTCCTGCTATCTGTTTTTCGTTTATCCATACCAATAACAGTCTCTCAACATCTTCTATCACTTGCGATCTCAGTTTCGGAAACACAGTGCACCTTTGGCAAGAACAGCTCCTTTATTGCCGTTTCCCTTGGCCACAATAGTAGCGATGGTTGATTGGGGTTTTGTGTACAGCCTGGCCAGTCGGAGACATGCACTCCACTTTCATACTTAGCAATGATCTCTTTCTTCATATCCATAGTAATTTCCACCTTTTTGCTGTAGGGTTGGCACTAGAAGCTTTCTTGGGGGACATGGTGGGCTTATTTTGCAGGTGCAATCACTAAAAGGCTGTGATAATAATATGAAATGTTCCGATTGTATGCTTGGAAGTGACCGTGGTGGCTGGGTGGCTTTGTAAACACTGGCCAGAGTGGACGCATCTCAGACGGGAAAGAATAGTGTTGGTCGAGTTTTTTTTTAGCGCTAATCGAGGCAAAATTTTTGCGATAAAATATATCGCTAGTCAGATTTATCGTTAATCAATGCCATCTGGTCGAGGGGGCCACTGTAAATTATCAGTGACTTTATGGAAAACAGTTCAGGACTGTTTTCTGAAGCAGTGTTTTAACAGAGCCTACCAGGGGTAATAATTTGCCCGACCTAGTCTTGTCAAATAAGGAAACACTCAAAATAATCTGGAGATCACTAAAGAGCTTGGCGCAAGTGATCACAAATCCATCACTTTTAGCATTAACCCTTAAACGGTCCAAAAAGATCGACGTTCAAATCCGTAGTGCCCCAAACATAGATCTACGTTTTTTTTACTATTTTCGAACATAACAAAAAAACAAATGTAGATAAAAGTTTTTTTTACACATTTTCAAATGAAAAAAAAAAGATGATCTACATTTTTTTACATACTGTATTTTCAAATGTTAAAAAACATATATATATGTTTGGACCATTTAAGGGTTAACTGGGAATACAAGATAATGATAATATGGTAAAAATCCGGGATTTTCGTTCTGCCGATTATAGTGTACTTAGGGAACACCTGTCTAATCTCGATCGGGGTTATCAAGCTAATAATTTTATTGATGATGATCATACTTATGATTACAAAGGGATCTATGTTTTTGATTTTTTTCTTTAATAAAACGGTACACTGTGCTCAGAGTATATACATTCCCCAGAGAGAAATTAGGTCTAATATAACGATCCCACATAGGGTAAAGGAGGCTAAAACATCTATTAGGGGAGAAAAGGGAAAATTATTGGCGAATCAATTTGTTCAGCCTAAAAGAGAAGTAAAGAAGAGGTTTAGAAAGGCTAAAGGTGGCTATGAAATTAGAGTTGCTAATGAATCAAAGACCAATCCAAAGGGGTTCTTTCAAGTGTATAGGATGAAGGTGAAGGAAAAAGTAGGACCTCTGAAAATTGGGAATGGCAGCTGACGGATAATGAGCTGGAAATGTGTTCCTTATTTAATGACTATTTTTTGTCAGTTTTTACACAGGAAGGACATAAATGAGATTCCAGAAATTAACAATTAATCATTCCTGATGAATTCAAATTAAATAATATTATAGTCACGAGGGACATAATTACCAAACAGATAGACAAACTGAAGCAAAATAAGTCCCCGGGGCCCGCGAAATTTTTTCCAGGGCACTTAAGGAATGCAAGATGGAACTTAGTACGCCATTAACGAGTGTGTTTAATGCGCCCATCCTTGCTGGTGTTGTGCCAGAGTTGTGGAAGATGGCTAATGCGGTTCCTATATTCAAATCGGGATAAGACCGTGACTTCAAATTACCGTCCAATAAGCCTGACATCTATAGCAGGCAAATTATTAGAGTCAATTATAGCTGACATTATTAGAAGTCACCTTGAAGAGCATAATTTCATTAATGAATCTCAGCATGGGTTCATGAGAGGTCGTTCCTGCTCGACAAATTTATGACGTTCTTAAAAAGGGAACATTTGAGGCAGTAGACAGTGATAAAGAGTATGATATTTTTTATTTGGATTTTAGTAAAGCCTTTGATAGAGTACCTCACAAGAGACTCTTAAGAAAAGGGCAGTCATGATATAGGAGGTAAAGTTCTAGCATGGTAGAGGCACAGCTTACCAATAAAGCAGAGTTTCCAGTTTAAAGAAGTCAAAACTGAATGGGGATTAGTCACTAGTGGCATTCCACAAAGGGCAGTTTTAGGCCCTCTCTTGTTCATAATTTACATTAATGACCTTGATGAAGGGATCACGAATGACATGAGCAAATTTGCTGATGATTCAGAGATAGGGTGTATGATTTATTCTGAGGAGGACACCAATGAAATCCAGGAGGATTTGACAAATTAATGTTTTGGTCTGAAAAATAGCAGATGAAGTTCAATGTGGATAAGTGTAAAGGTACTAGTCCTTGGTAATGAAATAACCCTCAAAGCTATAAACTAGGTGCAGTAGAGCTTGATCATACAGAATGTTAAAAAGACTTGGGAGTCATGGTAAAGCAGAAAAACTAAAGCCCAAAACAGCAGTGCCTAAGTGCGTGCAACAAGGTTAACAGATTACTTGGATTTATTTCAAGAAGTATACGTAAAAGAAGTCCAAAAGTTATTTTACAGCTCTATACATCACTAGTGAGGCCTCATTTAGACTATGCTGCTCAGTTTTGGTCTCCTTACTACAGGATGGATATAGACTCACTGGAAAAAATACAAAGAAGAATGACAAAATGATTTACTGTGTAAGGAATCTCCCATATGAAGGAAAAGACTTAGAGCCTTGAATCTCCACTTTTTGGAGAGACGTAGAATGAGGGGAGAAAAACCCTGAAGTATATAATGGGTGGGAAAAAATAAAAGGTTTTTAAAAAAGTCTGAGGGTGTCGAACAGGTAAGAACAAATAATGGTTTTAAGTTGGTAAATTTAGTTTAGAAAGGACATAGGAAAAACCTGGTTTTCTAACAGGTTGTGGATGCGTGGAAACAATCCCCCCGTAGGGTGATCGGGGCAAGGATTTTGGGATTTTTAAAAAAGATTTTGGACAAAATTTATTAAATTAAAAGTTTATTCTCTATAAGGATTCAAAGCGGGGGTTTTTTCGAAATTTTGGTTACTGTTTGGGTTTTCATGTGTAAAAAAATAATTTCAGAGTGTACCACAGAAACCTAGCATGGTGGCATTTTGGGTAGACTTAGAAAACCTTAAGTTTAAAAAAACGTGGACCCCGATTAACGATATTTTTTTATTCCCGAAGTTGTCAGGTGCCAGTACTGACCGAATTTGTTCCATAAGGGTATTGTGAAGTAGATTAGTCCATTTAACCCCCAAACATACATGTACAACGATTACACAAATACACTTACATAATTTGGTCGCATTGGGAGGTGATCGTTAAGGGGGGTTTCCCCTGTTTCAAAAATTTTGAGGTAAGTTGGTATTATGGCAAAAGGGCTAAATATAGTTGTGAGTTTAGCAATGTGAAGCTTTTTTTTTGGCATATACATGTTTTTAGTATTGGAGTATCAGGGGCCCAAATTTTTGACTGTTAAAATTCATAATTTTAAGATTTAGATTGATATTTTGTTTTTGGTCAAATGGGTGAGTGAGTGTAAGTGTGAACCATCAGGGGGTATTCATGTAATTGTTTTAAGGGTGTATCAGGGAGATAAGATGTTTTTGATGGTAAATTTTTAAGGTGATGAATGTGTCTGCAGTTCTAGAGTTTTGAGGGAGGGGTTCCAGATTTTGGGCTTGAATACATTGAATTTTTGTAAGGTTTGTCGGACACGGGGGAAAGTCATAGAGATTTTGTGTCTGGTGTTTTGCCCGTGGGTTCTGTCACAACTATCAAGAAAGCTTTTAGGTCAAGGTTAATATTGAATTTAAAGGGCCCGTAGATGTAGATTGCACAGTAGTAAGGTGGTGTACTGAACAGGGAGTAAAATTTGTCTTGAAGAGTGGGGGGGGTTTTGTTAGGGTGGGGGTTTAGTATTATTTTTACCGTTTTTTTTTTTGGGTTT
>NW_026509809.1:0-13003 GCF_026875155.1 Cherax quadricarinatus | reverse complement strand
ACGGTGCTGAAAACAAACCCACTTTTTGGGGAAGGCCTATTTACACTGGGAACCCCGCCTACCATGACTTTGCCTCGTCTGTGCCCGCCCCTTCACTGACGCCTAAAACCGCCAGTCTTTGTTTTTGCCCCAGATTCCCTCCCCCACGTGCGTGAACACTAACCCCAAAGGCCGAGGGACTGATTACCTCACTTTTGTATATAGTTTACTGTCTTCCTATTATTGTCCTAGAATCTTTTATTGATGAAGCCACTGGATGGCGAAAACGTTACTACAATAAAAATATCCAGATGTTGCACATGTGTCTTAACTTTCAAGTGTTGTTCTGTTGTGTGATACCAGATATTTGCTGATCTTTGCTGAAAGTTCTATATCATAACCTTTGATACTGGAATATTTTACATAAATTTTACCCACATTGTGATACAGTACAAGTTATATGTTCAATTTCGTAGGAATGTTGATTAAGTGATTTTAGGATAATTATTGAATATTTTTTTTTAATGTGGTTTATAAACTCGATCTTTATCTTTCTTATATTTTTGCTATTTTTCCTTAACCAGACTGTCGTTTGTTGTGCCAGATTAGTATTTGTATTAATATAATTCGTTTTTAGTTTCTTCCTTTTCTGAATTGAGATATATTTTTTTTTCAAGCCCTTTAAAATGCCTAAGTACAAAAGTGATAATAGAGGTGGAAGAAAATATAAAAAAAGAGTGGGAAGTAAAATATTTGTGGGTGAAATGTACTCCCAAAATGCTACAAATGCACAACAGCAAAACCATTTGCGACTCGACTGCAGAAAAAGAACAAGATATTCATAATCTTGAAGAAGTACTGTCAGTTTAACAGCTGCATTTCACTGTACGGTATTTTAAGTTGAATTAAAAGTATTTTTGGTAATGCGTAATCGAATATATATGCATAATTTATGTACACTTAATTGTTGATATATTAATTCACGCAATTCAATAATTTTTATCTTTGAGCATATTTTGGGCCTAATACTTTTCCAAAGTGCTCATTTTTAGCCATATTTTCCTTAAATTTTGGCTATAAGCTGTTGTGTTCATCTGGTATGGAATATTAACATTATCTGGATGAACCTCATAAGGTACATACCAGTAATTGGTAACAAAGATAATTATTCTTTATCAAGGTTACAGAGACATGTAGGAATTTTAGAACATCCTAGGTCGCAAAAAATGTCCCCCTTCGATACCTACCCCACTCATATCTCCACAAGTCACTCTGGACCCATATTAATCTCAAATGAAATATACATCACCAGGAATTCTGATAAAACATTAATATAAATATGTGGACTGTACATTAAATTTAAAAAATGACTACATATATATTGAAGGAGAATTTATCTTAATACCACTCACCAATTTGTCTGGAGATTACTTGGTGTGTCACCCAAACCCCTGCCAAAATTATGAAGAAAATACTGGCCAGAATTTCAACATAAAATATAGACATGACTTAGCTGGGCTTCCCTTATTGTCCTGTCCACTCGCCTTCCCAAGTTCTGCAAGGACTGCAGTTCCAACAATTTCTGCTCCTATTTGGGAGGTTTCAACCACAATTTAACCTCCAGAGTGACGAAATTTATGCACATTTCACTAGCGTGCCTTTGCCCAGTTCAAAACAATGGCGTCTCTCCCAAGCGACGCTAGTCCACCGTCGCTGGTTCATTTTTCTATTTACAAATTAATTTTTATTACTACAATGTATTTCACTAATTTACATACAAAATGCACTGCATTTTCGGCAAATGTACAGTATTTTCCACACTGCGGCCGAGCGGAGTTCGTTGCTAAATGACTCAAGTTGCTCCTTCCTCTAGGAGATGATTCCAGCCAGTTCTGGCTTGAGTGGCTGTTCTCCTAGTAGGCCTTACTACAATTTCATCTTTTTGCATCGCTTGGTCAACACTATCTTCAATATCACTCGTGTCACTTTCCCTTAGATTTTCATTTACATTTGATTGAATACCATTTAATTCCAAGGAAATCAATTTATTAATTGTGCATAAACTTTCCTGGCCACGACACAACACTTTGACATTCCGGACAACACCTTGTGCATCTGGGTAAAATGTCAATTCTTGCCCAAAGGCCACAGTGTTCGATGCTGTTCAGTATCAATTAATTACAATATCCCTGGTTGAATGTTCTGTCGATTTACTGCCTCTGTCACACATATAAAGTGTTCACATTGTGTAAGAAGATATTCCTTATGCCACACATTAGACCAATGATCAGTTTACTTTATTTAACATCTTAAATTTATCACACAACACTGCCGCATCATTGTAATCTTCATCACTTCTTTTCCGGATTATCTCTATAGACAGGGGCAGCTTCCAATTTCTTCCACATATTAGGTGAGAAGTTGTTAATACATCTGCATCAGGTGTATCACTCATGTACGAGAGAGGCTGATTATTTATGCGATTCTCCGCCTCCACCAACACTGCACGGAATTCTTCCCAATTAATTCTCTTCGGTGTGTAGTACTTTACGGAGACACATCTTCACTGTGCCTATCAGTCTTTTGTACGCCCCCCCTGGCCAAGGGGCCTAGGAGTAATAAATTTCCAGGTACACCCTCGCTGCGGTTAGCAGAGACTGAACATTGTTACTCTTATTTAATTCTGTCAAATGTTGAACACCCACTTCAAAATTAGTGGTATTATCCAAAATCATCAATCTTGGACAGGATCTCCTAGCTGCAAATTTTCGAAACAGCTGTATAAGCTGTTCTGCAGGCAAGTCTGAGCCACTTCTCAATGAACTGCCCTAGTAGCAGTACAAGTGAACAAGCATACATACGCTTTCAGTTGAACACCATCTGAAGTACCTGTTAAAATGATTGGACCACAATAGTCTACACCTGTTACATCAAATGGTTTCACTAATTGTACACGCTCCTTTGACACTGGTGGAGGACCTGGGTACATATAGGATCTGGCATCCACGTGGCAACATATTACACAAGATTTAATAACCCTTTTTACACTTTGCCGTCCTTGTGGAATCCAGAAAGTTTTCCTAATACAATTTAAGGTATCTTGTACCCCACCATGCATTATATTTTTATGGGCATTTAAAACAATTAAAATTGTTAGATGATGAGTTTTGGGCAGTAAGATAGGGTGTTTAGCATAATCACCCAATTCAGCATTTTGTAACCTACCTCTGCACTAATTACATTGTTCTCTAAATACAGCCCTAATTTCTCTATTATGGAACTTTCACAATTTTTCTTTCCATCATCAGTTTAATCTCATTTCCATAGATTTCTTCTTGTACCCTCTGTACCCCAATATTCAAGAGGATGTGAAAACTTATAGGAGATATTCATCTTGTTTAGAAATTTAAACACCAACTTAGTTACATTGATTAGTTTGGGTAAAGAAGAATATCTATTTTTTATCAATGGCTAAGGAAGGACAAATTATTGGAGCGGTGTACAGTAATTTAAACAGGAGCAATATACGCCTTTTTAAGGGCCAATTTAGCTTTGTTGACCAGCCAGCTCGGTCCTTTAAACCCATGATACAGCATTTGCGAATTTGCATAATGAAAAACCTCGAGACAAGAAATCAGCTGGATTCTCCTCACCAGGTATATGATTAAATGTTAACATATGCTGACCCAAACTATTATACTTCCCTTGCATCTGATTAATTTCAGCAACTCTGTTTTGTACGTACACAATTTTACGGTTTCCATTACGAATCCATTGTAAGGATACCTCATTATCAGACCAAATTACAGTGTCGCTAATATTTATCTCCTGCAACTTATTTCTTATATAATTAGCTAATTTAACACCTACATAAATGGCTGTTAATTCCAACTGAGGCAAGGTACGTGATTTAATTGGAGACACTTTAGCCTTAGACATAACAAGAGAAATAACACTATTACATTGAAGGTAAGCAACTGCTCCATACGCCAATTTTAAAACATCGCAAAAAATGTGGAGTATATTTTTCCCATCTGGGTTTACCACCTGGCATGGGAACTCCAACATTGGATTTTTTTTCATAATCACCAATATTTTCATCCCACCTGTTAATGAATTCCTCAGGTAGAGTTTCATCCCAAGCACATTTAAGCTTCCATGCTTCTTGTATTAACAATTTCCCTCTTATAGTAAGTGGTGACACTAAGCCTAGTGGATCAAAACATTTGGAAACTTCAGCAAGCAAGACTCTCTTGGTTAATTTATTGGGCATTTCTGTAATTTTTAGGTTTTAAATTAAAAATTTCTCAGTATCCCAAGTTAATCCCAATACATAACTACATTTTGGTCTTCATCTCCAGGGTTTAAACTTTACTTTTTTTGTCCCTTTTAAATTTTGGACGAATTTTTATTCCTTTTCCCCCAGGGCATTTTGCCCTTTATTATTTTATTAGCCTCTCCCAAAGCCATTAAAAAAGTCCCGTTTAGTTGAGTCACACACAGGAAATTTTTCCCCATAAAAATTTTTTGTAAATTTTTTTATCAAATGGATTTCCATAATTTAAAGGGGTGCTTTATCATCGTTGAAGTAGGAATGGACTGGATGTGCCCAAAAAAATACGCTCTAAAAGGAAAGGTTTTCAGAGGTCGTGGGTCACTAGGATTCTCAGGCCTAAGAAAGGGTACAATCCGGTCAGTCTTGAAACCCATCTTTGGAAAGCTTTATTTCGTCAGCTGTAAAGGCATAATTCTTCACCCTGAAAATTTTAAAAAGACATCTCCTAATTTTTTCCGTAAACAATGGACCTGTCATCAAACGTCATTTTAAATGGTCATTTTTGTTCTCCTGGGATACTTAAACACAACCCAGAGGAGGGTTTAGAATACTTCTTCACTCTTGATGGGCAAATAGTGAACCCAAATTTTGGCTTTTCAGGTGGTACCCTTTTATAAATTTATTAATTTAATTTTTAGTAATTTTATCTTAAGGCAGAACAATTTGGTGTTTACTCAGTTTTGGAGCTGAGCCTTTTTGTCCATTTGCCATTCTGTAATTAGTGGGCAATTCTGGATGGTTCAGTCTTCACGGAAATCGTACCCAGTATTGTCCAGACTCAAATTTTACATCTCTCAGGTACTGTTCCTGAGTAAAGATAAGATAAGATTTCGTTCGGATTTTTAACCCCGGAGGGTTAGCCACCCAGGATAACCCAAGAAAGTCAGTGCGTCATCGAGGACTGTCTAACTTATTTCCATTGGGGTCCTTAATCTTGTCCCCCAGGATGCGACCCACACCAGTCGACTAACACCCAGGTACCTATTTGCTGCTAGGTGAACAGGACAACAGGTGTAAAGAAACGTGTCGAAATGTTTCCACCCACCGGGAATCTAACCCGGGCCCTCCGTGTGTGAAGCGGGAGCTTTAGCCACCAGGCCACCGGGCCACCTTTTAAAAGAATCGTCTGGACTTTCTTCATTTACATTTATTCCAATGCTGTCTAATTCCCACAATTTATGCACTGGCTCAACACCATCCTCTATGGAAGAATTATATTGGGGTACGATTTCATGGAGTAAGACACAAAAGTGATAGTATTTATAGTTTCCTCTAGTCATGCATTATTATTACGAGGAATCCTACCTTTACATTACATGGCCTCCTGCAGTTTTTAAAAAAGGGTGACACCACATTTCTTTCCCATACCCTTACAAAGGAGGCATAATAGTCACTACCTATCAAAATTTATTTATTGGGCCTACAGAATCATCATTTACACCAGAAGGTGCTAAATTTACATTATGTGAAAGTCTTTCTGTCGCTTTACTTAGCCCTACTGTAGATATTTTGTCTGGGAGCCTATCTACAATTACTGCTTTAATACGTTTTTTCTCATTGCCCAAACTGAGAGTTACTTAAACAGTGTCATACAACTGAGCCCTTTTATCTGAGAGAAAACCAGATAATTTTAAAGTTGTAGGATCTCCCATTTGTACTTTCATCCCATTAAGACATTTACATTTTATGAAAGTACGCTGTGATCCCAGGTCAAATAATGCAGTTACATTTTTTATTTATGCCCTTTATCATAAATTTTTACCTGTAACACAGGTAAGGCTACTTCAGCAAAGCCATCATTATTAACATTAGCAGCAATTTTTACATTAGCTACTGTTGTGTCAGGATTGTCAACATTATCATTATCAACATTATCATATAGACCCTAACATATCACTATATGGTGTCTTCCCTTGTGACATTGATAACAGTTCTTTAATTTGCCATGACAATCCTTTACATTGTGATTACCTAGACATCTGATACATCTGTCAAGTTCTTCCAATATTTCAACTTTATCATTCCATGAATTGTATGCATTGCAATTCTTAAAAAAAATGAGTACCCTTGCAGAAGAGACAGTCTCTCTTTTCTTTGACTGGTTTCTTATTAACTGGGCTAATCTTAGGAGGGTACTTATTCTTCTTACCTTGTGGAGAATCATTATTTCTGATTCCTGCTACTTGATATGTACCTATGCAACTCTTTTTAGATGAATTTTGATTATTAACATTGGGATAATTTTTCCCTTTGTGAAACTTGACAGATACCTCAGAGTTATTATGTGTTGCATCTTTAAAATGAGTTTGTTGGCTGGTCTGCAATTCTTGCAGACCTAGTCTTATTTCCTCCAGACCAAAATAACCTTTGTGATACTTGTTTGAGAACCACTCAACTGTTTTACAGCTTAATTTACTCTGTACAATGGCACTCAATAACCAGTCTGATTCCTTCAGATTATATCTATTACTTCAAGTTTTGTGAGTACTCTCTTGTTTAACTCTAAACTGCTGTAAACCTTTGTAAGTGTGATCTGGAGTTTTTAAATTAACAATGATAGTTACTAGATCCAACCTACTTTGTTCTATATTGCCATAAGTGACCTTCAACAAGCCAATTGCATCCTTGTAAGGGTCATCTACATTGTATCTACTTGTATGAGCATGTGAACATCTCCTCTTATCTGCCCTTTGAGGTAAAATAATTTAGTAACACATGCTAGATTACTCCTATCATGCACACCTGCTTTAAAAATTGACCAAAACTCTTCCCAATTTTCTCCAGGATTAAATACAGGTAAACATAATTCTTGGGGTTTTGGCAAAGACATCTTATTTATAGGAATAGATTGATTAACTGCCTGGTTTACACTTTTTAATTTATTCAAAGCCTGACTTTTACAAGAAAGATTTTTTTTCTTCTAATTCATAATACTGGTTAATCATAAGATTTATTTCTGTCTCATCTGCACAATTTACTAACAAATCTCCTTCATATTTTTTTTATAATATAATTTGTATGAATCATATCTATTCCCTAAAGCATCTAAATACAATTTTAAATCATCAGTATTCACAGTCCCCTGATTCATTAATTCCAAACATTTATTGTATGCCTTTGTTACGTGACCCTTTCTAGCCTGTAATGATGCTTTCTTGGCTCTAAATTCCATGGGCTTGTCCTCTACATTAATTTCCTCATTTTCACCCATGGTACAATGTATTAAATTCAATTAATTAATAACACTGTTAGTACTTAATTAGCACTTTATAAAGGTAATTTTTACAACTCCCTTTGAATAAACCCTGTACTTTGAGTTAGCATTTACATGAAAGGAAATTATAATATAAATTTTAAATCTTTAAATTAAAATCCTGCACACTTGAGTTGCTTACACATGTAAGGAAAATTTTTAAATAAAAATTTTAAAAAATTTTAATATAAATCCTAGCTACCTTGAGTTTACAAAATTTTTTATTGTTTTAAAATTATAACCCATACAATTAAGAAAATCTGGGATTTAACATCCACCTCCTTCTGTCTTTTCACTTTAAAATTATTAAGTAATTAATTCATAATTAATGGCTTCACAAATTAATTGGTTTGAAAAGGGGACCAACGGGAACTTTTGGGAATATTAAATTATCTGGATAACCTAAAAGGGTTAATACAGAATGAAAACAAGATAATTTTTTTTATAAGGTTTACAGAGACTTTAGAAAATTTTAGGACTTCCTGGTCACAAAAATGTCCCCCCCCCCTTTACCCCCCCCCCACTCATATCCCAAAAGTCACTCTGGACAAATATTAAACTCAAATGAAATATGAATCACCCGGGTTCTTTTAAGATTAATAAAAATTTATTTTATTTTTAAAAAATCTACATATTTCTTAAAAAATCTTAATACCATCACCAAATTTTTCTGGAATTACTTTGGGGTGTCACCCAAACCCCCGCCAAAATTTTGAAAAAAAATGGCCAGAATTTCAACATAAAAAATAGACATGACTTAGCTGGGGGTTCCCCGATTTCCTTCCATCCCCTTCCCAATTTTTTAATCAATCTAAAATTCCCCAAAATTTTTTAACCACAAAACCCCAATAAAAATTTTCACATTTCATTTTCCCTTTTCCCCACCAAAACAAAACCTCCCAAGCAACCAAAACCCCCCGTCCTTTTTAAAATTTTTCTTTTACAAATTAAATTTTTTTTCACAATTTTATTTCACTAATTTGCATCCAAATATTTGTTTTTTGGAAAAAAAAATTTTTTCCACTTAAACCCTTTCCCAAAAAAAAACCCTCCCCCCAATTTTCCTAGTTTTTTTTTTCCCCATTAAAAACCCTTTTTTCCAGAAACAAAACGCCACCGGCGAAAGGCTCGAAAAAATTTTTTTTTTCATTTCCCAAAACCCTTTTAACCACCCAAACCCCCCACCCCCCCGCCAGAAGGATCTCCCCAAAAACCATTCCATTTTCCCCGCCCAAGCCCAGGAATCAAAAAAAAAATTCCAAAACCGGCCCCCCAAAAAAAGGGAACAAATAATAAAAAAAACTTGGGACCCGCCAGGAAAACCCCCCTCCCCCCCCCCCCCCCCCCCCCACCCCCCCCCCCCCCCCCCCCCCCCCCCCTTTCCCCCTTTTTTATTTAAGAAAAAACCAAAAATAGCAAAATCCTTATGTTTAAAACCAAAGTCCCAAAACTCAAGAAATGCGGAAAAAAAGCTAGCAAGCAGATTACCTCAACAAGATCACTGCTTTGAACATAAAAATAGACACTCTGGAACAACAAAGCAAACCCCAAACCCCTCCCCCAGACACCATCAACACTCTAAAAGACCAAGTCCCCCCTACTTACTACCACATTTCGAGGAAAAATCGAGTGGACCCAAAACTTACCCCTGTCATAACCAACTTCCAAACCATAATGACCAACAGCAGCTATCTGACGCTGTTGTAGTTAAAAGAAAAAAATCCCCGCCACAGTCGCCCCAAAAGACCTGCAGGAGACCCCCTACAGCTTACAAAAACCAACTTCGCCTTAAAAATACGTTGATGACCTAAAGGTTGCAAAAAGATGGGCTACCAACAGGTAAAAAAACAGTGCTGTTAAAATTCCAAACTAGCCTACAAAAAAAAAACCTACTAAAAACATTTTTTTATGAAATGTGTTTACGCAATAGTGCCTTACCAAAATAAGACAAAACCCTTTTTTATGGCTAGAAAAAAATTTCGCTATGCCCCAAAAAAACCACCAGTGCTTTTGAGGGGTGGAAAAAATCGCAGTTAGGGGAAACAGCCCATGGGGAAAAGATACTTTACTCTCAGAACTGACCTTAAAAAAAATTCCCAAATGAGGCTGGATAAAAGAATCGAGTAAGGCAGATAATACCCACAGTCCCCGTTAGGGGTTAAGCATAAATTTGTGCCCCCCTAAAATTCTAATACCCCAACTATTTTTTTTTCATTGTTGTTTCAATGGCCATTCTACCTCATTTCTTAATTTGTTTTAAAAACACAGAATCTATCGCCTTTTTTTACAATTTGCATCACCTGTTCCATTTTTTTTTTTTAAATAGCCATAATTGCCTCAAAAATTAACCTACTTTTAAAAAATACCAATTGCCCAATTTCTATTCTAAAATCAATATTATTGCCCAATTTTGCTTTAAAAAATATTGATCGAAAATTTTGTAAACTTTTTTTAGACCCTTTTATTCTATACTTTTTTAAACTAGTATTTCAACTAAATCCCCTTTATAGCATATTATAACCAAGCATTTCCATTTTTATTTTTTTTCATTTTTTTTATTATTATTCTTTTGCACCTTAACTTTTGTATTTCATCCGTCATTTAAATCAAATTATACTATATTCTTGAAAAACTTTTATAACACCTTAGTGCAATTACAATTGAGAATCTTTTGCCTTTTTATATTATTAATTAAACTCAGTTGACTACAGTCAAAACCAAAATTCATTATATTAGCCATAGTGCAATTTTCTAGTGAGAGACTGGGCTATTTTAATTTGTATTTTTATATTATTAAAATTAAATTATTGTATATATATTTGGAAAATTTTAAAAAATATTAATTGACCTTATGTTAAAAGTGAAGTTTGTTTTTTTAAATTTTTATTTTTATATTATTAGTTATATTTTTTATTTAGTTTTTGAAAAATGAAAAAATTCTTATGTGTGATTTGATATATTATATAAAAATTTTTAAGTATATATTAAAATTAAATAAGATAATATTAAAATAAAAATAAATAATAAAAATAAATAATTTAAAATAAAGTATTGATATTTGATGATTTAAATAATAATTGAAAAATTAAAAATAATGAAAATTAATTTTTTATTAAGAAAAGAAATTTTTAAAAATGTTTAAAATTATAGTATTAATAAAAATATTAAAAAATATGAGACCTCCTGGCACTCCTTGAATCACTAAAGACCCCTTTTCTCGCATTATTCTTACTGGACCTGGTTAAGCAGGAAAAATAGATATTCCCCCTTACGGGATACCAGAATTCAAACTGCACCCCAAACCAAGTTGGGGGGGGTATTGCAATCTATTACCAAACCCAATTTATCTTGTATTAGCACCACTGTTTTAAATGAGAATATGGGGAATTTTTTTTTCTAAATTTTACTGTAAAAAATTTTAAGACCCTATAAAAATCGGTGCCATTTACGGTTACCTCAAAAACATCCAAATTTCAGTGAGAAATTAAAAGTCACTAATAAACAGACAAAGAATAAGACCCCCCTTCTCTTAGCAAAGACTTCAACATCAACCTTGGCTTACTAGATGATCGCCTGTAACTGATTTCATCAACAATAGAAAACCATTCTCATCCCAACAATAAAAAACCAACCAGGCTCACTGGACAAGTGCAACCATAATAGACCACTATGGCCAATTATAGCCCCCCTTTAAAAATCAGGGATAATCACAGATAGCACAACGGGACCATTTTACCTACCTTCCCCCTGACAAACTTAGTAAACCCACTTGAATACAACAAAATCTCATTTTAGACTCCATGACGAAAGGCCTATAAAGGGAAATTCACCAGCTGACCTGAGATTGTTGGGTTGGCCCACGAATTTCCAACCAAAAAGGGATTGAGATGGGCAGACATTTTCTTAACAAATTACTAGACTATACAAAAAATATTGCCCATAAAAAGAAACAGATCACAAACAAAAGGCTTGGTTGCCCCTGGTAACCACACCATTCTAAATTAGCAAGAAAACCAATATGAAAAAACAATATCAGGGGTTAATAACAAGATAATCTTAAACACTATCTCATTCTCACCAAAATAATAAAGAAAGTCAAACAACTATATACTCCAGTAGATTCACAGACATAGAGGAATAAAAAAAAAAGCCGGAAAAAAATCTCAGATTTTAGGGACCCAAAACTGAAAAAAAAAAAGAATATTGCCTAACAAACCTAATGAAACCCACTACATCCCACTGACACAGCTAACAAGATAAAGACTCTTCTCAACCATAGGATCTAATCTCGCCAATAAAAAACCCACAACCAGTGCCCATGCTGGGGATACCTAGATGGGAATTTCCCAATTTTCCCCTTTTTTTGGGACCCAATGAGTCCTGGGGGTCACCGAGATTATAAAATCACTTAAAAAAAAAACTCAGGAATTGTTAATTCCCCCCATTTTCCTACAAGCGAGCGGCCCATATCTTTTCGCATGCTTTTCATTTTCTTTTTAAAAGTCACTAGAAATACACCTTCCGAAAAACCAAAATGGAGGGGTTAACCCCAAAACATAAGGGGTGACCCTCAGACTTAAACAATATAGGCCCAAAATCAAATTTCCATTGCTATCCAAAATCTTGAAAAACTCGTGACAGGAGACTATATTATTTATAAAAGCACAAAACATACTCAGCCCCGCCAATTTTTGGGTTTAGGAAAAAAAAAAAGCATACGATGCAAACATAAAAAGCTGATCTGCTTACCAGCATTTGGAAATAAGGGAAAATCCAATAGGAATTTTTTTTGACCTAAGAAAAGCTTTTGACACAGAGACCACGACTCCCACTCCCCAAACTGGACCATTACGGTATAAAAGGGCTGCGCTTGCTTTTTTTAAATCTTACCTTTCTAATAGGTATCAGTATGTTACCATAAAGGGGCACAGCTCAAACAACACGGCCACTTATACTGGGGTTTCCCCAGGGAGGTCCCTTGGTCCCTGTTCTTCCTCATAAAATCAATGTCTTCCAAAAAGTATCCCAACACCTAAAAACCCCTTTTTTCTTTGGACGACACGAAATTAGCATCTCTCACCCTAATCTGCCCCCTCAACACCATTGTTAACGAAGAGCTGATCAAAATACGACTTGGATGACAGCCCAAAAAACTTTCCCTTACACTGACAAAACCCCACTATATTATGTTTTGGTTGCAGAGCGGAGTCACAAAAAAACATTTAAAATCGACAAAAACCCCAATGGTTTTGTCATGCTTGGGCTGCTACATCAAACTATGAAAATTTTCCCTTCCACCAGGCAAAATTAAATGATAAAAAATGATAAGGGAGGACTTGTTTTGCTTTATGCCAGTAAGGGAGATGATTGCAACATTCCTTTTACTAATTTTGAACTTGACAGCGTAAAAAGGGCAACTCCACTCGCTTTTGGTT
>NW_026509808.1:0-13035 GCF_026875155.1 Cherax quadricarinatus | reverse complement strand
AAAACCCTGGCCATACGACTGTGTGCTGCCGCAACCTGGCCAGTACGACTGTGTGTGCCACAACCTGGCCAGTACGACTGTGTTGCCACAACCTGGCCAGTACGACTGTGTGTTGCCACAACCTGGCCAGTACGACTGTGTGTTGCCACAACCTGGCCAGTACGACTGTGTGCTGCCACAACCTGGCCAGTACGACTGTGTGCTGCCGCAACCTGGCCAGTACGACTGTGTGTTGCCACAACCTGGCCAGTACGACTGTGTGCTGCCGCAACCTGGCCAGTACGACTGTGTGCTGCCGAAACCCTGGCCAGTACGACTTTTGTGCTGCCGCAACCTGGCCAGTACGACTGTGTGTTGCCACAACCTGGCCAGTACGACTGTGTGCTGCCGCAACCTGGCCAGTACGACTGTGTGCTGCCGCAACCTGGCCAGTACGACTGTGTGCTGCCACAACCTGGCCAGTACGACTGTGTGCTGCCACGACCTGGCCAGTACGACTGTGTGCTGCCACAACCTGGCCAGTACGACTGTGTGCTGCCACGACCTGGCCAGTACGACTGTGTGCTGCCAAAACCTGGCCAGTACGACTGTGTGCTGCCACAACCTGGCCAGTACGACTGTGTGCTGCCACAACCTGGCCAGTACGACTGTGTGCTGCCACGACCTGGCGAGTACGACTGTTGTGCTGCCAAACAACCTGGCCAGTACGACTGTGTGCTGCCACGACCTGGCCAGTACGACTGTGTGCTGCCACAACCTGGCCAGTACGACTGTGTGCTGCCACGACCTGGCCAGTACGACTGTGTGCTGCCACAACCTGGCCAGTACGACTGTGTGCTGCCACAACCTGGCCAGTACGACTGTGTGCTGCCACGACCTGGCCAGTACGACTGTGTGCTGCCACAACCTGGCCAGTACGACTGTGTGCTGCCACGACCTGGCCAGTACGACTGTGTGCTGCCACAACCTGGCCAGTACGACTGTGTGCTGCCACGACCTGGCCAGAAACGACTGTGTGCTGCCACAACCTGGCCAGTACGACGGGTGTGCTGCCACGACCTGGCCAGTACGACGGGTGCGCTGCCACAACCTGGCCAGTACGACTGTGTGCTGCCACGACCTGGCCAGTACGACTGTGTGCTGCCACAACCTGGCCAGTACGACTGTGTGCTGCCACAACCTGGCCAGTACGACTGTGTGCTGCCACGACCTGGCCAGTACGACTGTGTGCTGCCACAACCTGGCCAGTACGACTGTTTTACTGCCACAACCTGGCCATACAAACTGTGTGCTGCCACAACCTGGCCAGTACGACTGTGTGCTGCCGCAACCTGGCCAGTACGACTGTGTGTTGCCACAACCTGGCCAGTACGACTGTGTGCTGCCGCAACCTGGCCAGTACGACTGTGTGCTGCCGCAACCTGGCCAGTACGACTGTGTGTTGCCACAACCTGTCCAGTACGACTGTGTGTTGCCACAACCTGGACAGTACGACTGTGTGCTGCCGCAACCTGGCCAGTACGACGGGTGTGTTGCCACAACCTGGCCAGTACGACTGTGTGTTGCCACAACCTGGCCAGTACGACTGAGTGTTGCCACAACCTGGCCAGTACGACTGTATGCTGCCGCAACCTGGCCATTTACGACTGTGTATTGCTACAACCTGGCCAGTACGACTGTGTGTTGCCACAACCTGGCCAGTACGACTGTGTGTTGCCACAACCTGGCCAGTACGACTATGCTGCCGCAACCTGGCCAGTACGACTGTGTGTTGCCACAACCTGGCCAGTACGACTGTGTGTTGCCACAACCTGGCCAGTACGACTATGCTGCCGCAACCTGACCAGTACGACTGTGTGTTGCCATAATCTGCCAGTACGACTGTGTGTTGCCACAACGTGGCCATACGACTGTGTGCTGCCGCAACCTGGCCAGTACGACTGTGTGCTGCCGCAACCTGGCCAGTACGACTGTGTGTTGCCACAACCTGGCCAGTACGACTGTGTGTTGCCACAACCTGGCCAGTACGACTGTGTGCTGCCGCAACCTGGCCAGTACGACTGTGTGTTGCCACAACCTGGCCAGTACGACTGTGTGTTGCCACAACCTGGCCAGTACGACTATGCTGCCGCAACCTGGCCAGTACGACTGTGTGTTGCCACAACCTGGCCAGTACGACTGTGTGTTGCCATAATCTGGCCAGTACGACTGTGTGTTGCCACAACCTGGCCAGTACGACTGTGTGCTACCACAACCTGGCCAGTACGACTGTGTGCTGCCACAACCTGGCCAGTACGACTGTGTGTTGCCATAACCTGGCCAGTACGACTGTGTGTTGCCATAATCTAGCCAGTACGACTGTGTGTTGCCACAACCTGACCAGTACGACTGTGTGCTACCACAACCTGGCCAGTACGACTGTGTGTTGCCATAATCTGGCCAGTACGACTGTGTGTTGCCGCAACCTGGCCAGTACATACAGTTTTCATGTAATTCCTGTGTGCTGTTATTTTGTTAGTTGCACCTGCAAGTTAGCCACAGATTGTTGACACCCTTGCACTGTTTTGTTTGTTAGTGTTTTTTCCTTTTAATAAGTGTAATCTTCAAGTACTTAAGTATTAGTTTATTCTACCTGCAGTGATACAATCTGTGCCTAGCCCATTAAACTTTTCTTCTGTTTCCCCATTTATTTGCTCTACATATATTCTATGTTTTATCAGTGAATATTCACCTATGTGCATTGCATTTTGCTATTTTGTATACCCAAGTCATTGAGTGTATTTTTGGGAACTGCTTATTTTACCATTAATTACCAAAATTCCTTGTGAAGTTAATTAATTTTGACCTTGAGATAGTGCAAATTTTTCTTTTGCCAGTGTACACCCTGCTAACACCAGTTAACCTTTGCCATATCTTGAATTTAATAATTTGCATTTTTTTTAATTTTATTTTGTGTGCAATATAGCAATTCTGGATACAGTGTATTTTTTTTTCTGTGATTTTTTTCACTATTCCATACTCTGATATCTTTTCTGTGCCAACTTCTCTTGTGCAAGTGAATTACCCTTTTTTTTGCGTTTCAATTTGCAACTGCTAGCACCCGCAATCTTTTTAAACTGTGCTTGCAGCACAGTTTAGTGTTGTGTAGTACCTGATTTATTTTAATTTTGTGCAATTTTTGCTACCAGTGTTTACAGTTCAACTCCTTTTCATAAATTTTGTTGCCAGATTCGGGTGAAATTATTGACTTCCCTTGACTTCATTTTGTGCACTTCCCGAGTACTTCACTTGCATAATCTCTTATTTGTGTTCAGATTTCCACATTTCCCTTTTATTGTTGTTTTGCTCAAAATTATTTCTATCACTAAGCAGTTACCTAGTACTGTGGTGCTGATTTCTTTGACTCTGTTTAAATTGTAGCCATGCTACATTTCTTGCTCTCCTTTACCATCTTCGTGACCTACTTGCATTTGAACAATGACGTCATGATAAGACACCGTGGCCATGCGTTAGTAAAGATTCTGTGGTGCCAGTAAATGGTGCCTCAGCCCGTGAACACCCCGGCAGGGCATCGAAGCCCCAGCGACAGTTGGGTCAACTGTGCTCCAAGCCTCGACCCCCAGTGGGCCGGCTCATCGTCCATCCCTGACCCTTATTTTTTGACGGTCGTGCAAATAGTTAGAGCCATGGCTGCAGTCAGTCGAGGCGACTGTTCAGGCTCTATTTGATAGCCCAACGGATACCCCAGTACATTCGTGCTGCTTTTTGCAGCAGTGGATCTAAACCCAGGGTGAATAGGTCCCTTTGTGCAGCTCAAGCGCGTTTGTAAGATTCAGTCTTGGGGTGAACTTAAGGAGGAATTTAGGCGTTATTTTGGGCGTAGTCGCCAACGCCATTACATTGACATCGTTACCAGCGTTTGGCCGAAGTCAATACCGGCACGAAAGCCCCCTGGCTTGCGTTTTGCCGGTTCGAGCAAGCCCCCACGGACTTTACTGATGCCATCAACTCCACTAAGTGGGTGGATGGTGATGGTCGTATTGCTGCTAAAGACATCATCCCCATGCTGGCTGTCGGCATCATGCGGAGGATGCCGCCCTAACCTCTGGGCTGCCATTGATGCGCTAGGACTCGGCCCTCAGCACGACGTCCTGGGTGCATATGACGCCATCGACTCGCTCAAGCCGCCTTCCGAGCAAGGCAAGGTTTGCCGCTTTGCGGATGATCCCCTACCCATCCTTCCGGCGCCGCCCACGTGACCCCGCGGTCGCGGGCGGAAGTCACTTTTGCTGCTGCTGTCAGACAGCCAGCCCACAAAGTTTCAAAACCCCATCCCACTAACACGCGCCTAAGTAAAAGTATTGACCACAGTAACAACAGTCGGTCTCATACAAAAAGGCAGTCATCGACTTCCTGACCAGGGCGAAAACGTCGCAGCAGACACCACCCCCAACCTCACCCGCTAAGCGTGTAGTGATTGTTTAAAACTGTGGAAACGAGGGCACTACCGATCGGAGTGTTACAAACCTAAGTCCCCCAAAGTAACCTAACAGTCCCATGCTCAGTATCCCAGTAACCGTCACCGTCCCCATGCTCAGCTTTCGCGAGGGAGCCCTGTTTTTTACCACAATACTTCCAGTCATACCTCCCATGAGTGTAACAAGCTGCGAAGTATACTGTCAGCTGAGTGGAGCAAGCAGTCGTCGCGCAATGCACGTGCTCGTAGAAGCCCTTCCACTAGTTCGGGGGAAGAGGCGCGTCCGCAAAACCAGCGAAAGACATAGTAACCCTGTCGGAGTCGCTGTATTCCGTCCCTGTCCGCAATGCATTCGCCGCCCTGGGCAGTGATGCGCTTGCCGACAGTGAGGAAACCGAGTGGTCTTGACGTTGTTGCCGAGACTCGTACCGTACCTTCCAGGTCGAGCCTCGTCAACAAGTGTCGAGCCCGAGCAGCTGTGACTCCGGGGATCTCGTCGGCCTGTCATGTTTCCCTTTTCGGTATGAAAACCCCATGTGGCCCGCTCATCGAGTCCACTGTCCACATAAGCCGTTCAGCTTTTCCTAGATACGGGTTTTCGGTGGTTAACATTGTCCCCCCACTTTTTCCGAGACATTGGCCTTCAACGCGGCCATGTTGACAGAGCCGCCCTGCCATTCAGACCTTGAGAGGAGTCTCAGGTAAACCGCTGACGGTTCGGGTCGCACAACGCTAGAATTTGTGGTCAGGGTCACAAGCTGTCCGCAAAATTCTTAGTCGTAGAGGGTATTGTTTTCCATGGTGACCTGCTAAAGGGGTTCAAAACCATGGCAGATCTTAGGATCCGTTTAGATCCAGCTGAGTGGAAAGCGGAATTCAACCGGAGTGGATGTGCCCTTCGGGGGCTTTGCGCTTAGGATCCACTACGTGCTACTCTGTCTCAGAGTATGCACAGTGCCTAGAATCGTTGGAAACCGGTGGTTTCCATAGCACATTCAGCCCGGGGTCGGTCTCTTGTCCTGACGACCTCGTAGTAAGAGCTCGTTGCCCATCACCTCCTGGCCATCAGCGCGTAGTTACCAGTGAAACCCATTTCTGGGTTACCAGTCTAACCTTCACTCTAATTCTGACGCTGTTGTAGAGACCAGCAGTTGTAAAGGGCCGCAGTATCCCTGTGGGCAGGGGGACTGTCTGACTCGTGTCATGGCATCAGCGAGCAGAGTTACGCTTGTACAAAGTATGACGTCACTTTGTCAGCTAACTCGCTCACTCCTGTTACGGTGTACGTGAGCAGAGCTTTTAAAGGGGAAAACCAGTGCTGGTTGACAACGACACGTGCCGAGTCAAGGGCCTTTCCCCCTTGAACCATCCTTGCACACAGTGCAACAGGGTAAGTTGCAAGTCCTTGTTGTCAACATGCATAGTCGAGAATTTCCCCTGCGAAGAATACCTCACTTGTCGATCTTGTCAGATTCCCTCCCCCGGGTGAGAGGGGAGGGTGAAGCCCCAGTGACTTCCTCGTGAGTGCAGTTCTCCCGGGCGAGTCTGCTGCTGACTCTTCCAACACCCGGCCAGTGCGGGAAGATGATCTAGCTTTGACAGACTATCCTGAAGAGGTCCCAAAACTTCTCCAGGTTCTCAATCGTGCACGTTCTGCAGTTGCACTAGAGGGTGAGTCAATGGGTTTGACCCCACTGATCTCTCACCGTATTCCACTTGAAAAAGGGTACTAAACCCATTTATGTACCTGCGTATCGCCTGCCACATGCGCAAAGAGTCTTCGCCGAAGAACTCATTACACGGATGCTCCGTGATGGAGTTATTGAGGAGTCCACTTACCCGTGGAATTTCTCCCCCTTATTTTGGTTCCAAGAAAGACGGAAACCTGGGGCCCTGTTACCGATTACAGGAAACTGAATGATGTACCATCCCCGACCGTTTTCCATTGCCAGTTCTGAACGACCTGTTGCAGAACATCGGCGATAATAAGGTCTTTTCAACTCTTGATCTTCTTCAAGGTTCTGGCAGATCCCCTCGATGACGAGAGCCAGAGAGTTGACAGCTTTCTCTACGCCAACTGGTCATTACCAGTTCAGGAGGATGCCCTTCGGCTTGGGCGCGGAAGCCCAATCACGTTTTTGTCGTTTGATGACGACAATTTCCGTACCCCTCCTAGGTGGCACGTCATGGTCTACCTGGATGATCTCATAGTCATGTCGCAAGATGTCCCGTCACATCTTGAGAAACTTACAGGGTATTGGACAGGCTAGCTCAGGCAAAGCTTAAGGTTTAAAAACCTCTCCAAATGTCATTTTCCTCCGGGAAAGGGAAATAAAATTTCTGGGTCACGTAGTAACTCAGAATGGCATAAAAGACGGACGAGTCTAAAAAACTCGGCCGTGCAGAAATTCCCAGACCCATGACGGCGGATGCAGTCCGGTCCTTCATAGGCCTGGCGGGTTTTCTACCGCATCTTTATCGCAGGTTTTTTCCACCATTGCTGCACCCTGACACGCTTTTCTCAAGAAGGATGCCCTTTGAGTGGACGTGCCCATCAGGAACGACTTTTGTCATTCTTAAGAACAAGTTAACATCAGCCCCAACCCTTAGATTCCCTGATTTCACCAAGGCATTTACCTTGACGACTGATGCCCGCAAAGTTGGCATCGGTGCAGTCTTGTCACAGGAATCTAAAGGTAAACTACAGCCTATTGCCTATGCTAGCCGTGTTCTTACTAAAGCGGAAGTCAATTATTCAGTGACAGAGCTAGAAGCTTTAGCCTTGTATGGGCCCTGAGTCATTTCGGGGTATCATCTATCATTATCCTATCAAGATTATACAGATCATTTACCCTTATTGGCCCTTTTTGCAAATAAGAACTCTCGGGAAAGCATGCTCGTGGTCGCTCACGTTCAATACTACAACCCTGAAATTTGGTATGTCCCAGGTAAGCAAAATGTTGTAGCTGATGCCCTGTCGAGACATATAGCATTCGTGAGTGTCGGCAATTCGTTCCTGTTGATTATCTCGAGAGAGCCCAACGACAGGACCCTGTGTGGTCTCCAGTCCTTCGTTTCCTTACCAAGGAGGACGTTGAAATTACGGTCAAGTCTCCCTTCCACTGAAGGATTTAGTGGTCAACCAAGGAGTACTGTGCCCTGTTGCACAGCTGGTGGACCCCGGCAGAACCTATACCAATGGTGATAAACCCGAGTCCATGATACCAGCTACTCTTAGGTTGATCCACAATGTCCCAGGTGTAGCGCACCCCGGGAAGGACCGCAGTATCAAACAGGCACGAATGAAATATTTCTGGCCTAAGACGGGCATCGGACATTGCCAAGCATGTACACCAGTGTGTTGTTTGCCTACAGCACAAGGGTCCATTACAGGTCCTAACCCCTCTAAAGTATCCCATTACAAAGGAGCCCTGGAGAGAACTTCTGTCGACCTGTTGACGAACTTCTCGACCTCGGAGAAGGGAAATAAGCACCCGCTTGTAATGGGAGATAACTTGACGCGGTACAGTGAATTAGTACCCATTCCTGTAAAACCGCGGAAAAAGGTCGCTAGTGCTTTCCGGGGAGCATGTTGTTCTTCGTCATACTTGCCCCCGTGTCCTTCTGTCAGACAATGGGTCTGAGTTTATAAATGGCATAATGCGGGTCTTGCTCCAGATTCAACATTCATCAAGCCAGTAGCTCCACGCCACCCTGCGAGTAATGGTTTTTGCTGAACGTAAAAAATCCAAAGTCCTGGGGTGCTCAGGTAACCGTTAACCCAAGTTGTAAATACATGGGATGAGGCTAAACCCAGATGTTCAGTGTACATTAAATTCCTCCCTCAACAGCTCGATCGGTGAGACACCTCATTTTGCTTTGTATGGCATGACAAGCGCTCTTACCATATGAAATTCTGTTTACTCCACCTAGACCTCTTACGATACTGATAACCCAGTGTAGTAAAGAGGAGGACGACGCAGCTCGTCTTCCAGCGGGGGACGAGAGAACCTTTTGAAAGCTACTGATAGGTTCACGTCTGAGCGCAATGCCGCGCCAAGGAAAGCAAAGTGGAACCAGGTTTGCAAAGTTATGTTGCTCAACCAGTGCAGACCCCAGGTATGCACAAACTTGTCCCAAAGTTTGTGGGTCCTTACCGTGTCCTAAAGACAACTCCGTGGCAATAAGTTCGAGGTGAGGGAGATTGCTACGGGAACTATCAAGGAAGCCCACCTTGATCACATGAAGTATGTGGACCATATGCAGGCCGAAGCAGAGCTGGAGGTGCGTGCGTTGCAACGCCACGATCAGACTAATGTTAGGGACAAACGTCTATCCCTTCTCCCACTACTACTGGTACGGAAGACGGCCCAGTAAGGCTCCATACTTATGGCCCCGCGACCAGACAACAGTACATTTCTGTGACATTGACGTACCTACTGACTTGTTTTGACTCCTACGCTAGTTATGCTAATTGTTTGCTTGCAGAAATGGGTATAAAATGCACACCCCATTGTATAGCTAGTCGATAATAGAGTCAGGGGGGACAACATCATGTAATTATGTAAATACTTTTAGAAGGGTACCCAGAGTGTAATGAATTCCATGGATATAGTATTATTGTATGTATGTGCACCAGGTTTTTTTAACTAAAAGAAAAAAAAGCCTGTATTACGGTCAGGGCAGTGCTGCCCTCTGAGTTACATGTCACACCTTAGGAAATGCTACTGTCAGTCATTGTTTGCAGATGTGAGCGGTGCAACAACGTTAGTAGACGAGTGGTCAACTGATGTCAGCCCCGCGGACAACCTGTATATAGAAGGGTTTTGTTCCAGTGCTGACGTCTCCGGGCTCTCTACTCGATGAAACAGCGCGGGCAAACCAGTTTTCTCTTCCCTGGATGGGAGAGTTTTTTTTTGCCCCCGTCGCATTTTTTTTTGTCCATTTTTTATTTACTAGTGAGCGAAAGCCGTCCCTCCCCTTGGGTAGCTAGTGTAATTCCTTTATACCTATGGGCCCACCAGTAAATTTTCGCGTCGGGGCGACGCGAGGGGCGTGGGCCCAGCAAATGTAGACAGCCTGTACTGTCAGAGCACACAGCCTAGCCGTCTGCTCTGACTAGTTTATATTTCGCGGCATTCGGTGCTGCCCTCTGTAGGCCTACCTAGGTCGGTGGGAACACAGACCACCCTCTCTCACTCCTCGACCGACCGACGTGTTAGTCACAGGTGCCCCCTCCACGGACTGGGCTTGCGGTCACTCCCTCACATGCCCGTTGTGTACTCACTCCTACCCGATTAAAGCCAATCTAGTCACGGCCGTATCATTGCTACCTACGCTACCTTCATCGGCACTAAACCGCTGTTCAGCAGTAAGAACAGCAATAACACTGTGTGTTGCCACAACCTGGCCAGTACGACTGTGTGTTGCCATAATCTGGCCAGTACGACTGTGTGTTGCCACAACCTGGCCAGTACGACTGTGTGCTACCACAACCTGGCCAGTACGACTGTGTGCTGCCACAACCTGGCCAGTACGACTGTGTGTTGCCATAACCTGGCCAGTACGACTGTGTGTTGCCATAATCTGGCCAGTACGACTGTGTGTTGCCACAACCTGGCCAGTACGACTGTGTTGCCACAACCTGGCCAGTACGACTGTGTGTTGCCATAATCTGGCCAGTACGACTGTGTGTTGCCACAACCTGGCCAGTACGACTGTGTGTTGCCACAACCTGGCCAGTACGACTGTGTGTTGCCACAACCTGGCCAGTACGACTGTGTTGCCACAACCTGGCCAGTACGACCCCACAACCTGGCCAGTACGACTGTGTTGCCACAACCTGGCCAGTACGACTGTGTGTTGCCACAACCTGGCCGGTACGACTGTATGTTGCCACAACCTGGCCAGAACGAGTGTGTGTTGCCACAACCTGGCCAGTACGACTGTGTGTTGCCACAACCTGGCCAGTACGAATCTGTGTTGCCACAACCTGGCCAGCACGACTATGTGTTGCCAGAACCTGGCCATATACGACTGTGTGTTGCTACAGTCTGGCCAGTACTACTGTGTGTTGCCACAACCTGGCCAGAACGAGTGTGTGTTGCCTCAACCTGGCCAGTACGACTGTGTGTTGCCACAACGTGACCAGTACGACTGTGTGTTGCCACAACTGGCCAGTACGACTATGTGTTGCCCCAACCTGGCCAGTACTACTCTGTGTTGCCACAACCTTGCCAGTACGACTGTGTGTTGCCACAACCTGGCCAGAACGACTGTGTGTTGCCACAACCTGGCCAGTACGACTGTGCGTTGCCACAACCTGGCCAGTACGACTGAGTGTTGCCACAACCTGGCCAGTACGACTGTGTGTTGCCACAACCTGGCCAGTACGACTGTGTGTTGCCACAACCTGGCCAGTACGACTGTGTGTTGCCACAACCTGGCCAGTACCACTGTGCGTTGCCACAACCTGGCCAGTACGACTGAGTGTTGCCACAACCTGGCCAGTACGACTGTGTTTTGCCACAACCTGGCCAGTACGACTGTGTGTTGCCACAACTGGCCAGTACAGCTGTGTGATAATGTTCCCATTACTGTTGTTATGTACTGTGATGCGTCAGTGTTAACTATATATATCAGTGTGTTTTTCACTACCACCGCCACCTTCACCACACCGTCACCACCACCACCACCACTACCACCTCACGACCACCAACCAACACCGCCACCATCACCACCACTAACCACGCACCACCACCACCAACCACACCACCACCACCACCACACCACCACCACCACCACCACTTCACCACCGCCGCCACCACCACACCAACCACCAGTACCACCACCAACAACCACCACCACCACCACCGCCACCAACCACCACCAACTACCACCAACCACTACCACCACCACCACGACCACCACCACCACCACGACCACCACCACGACCACCACCACTACCACCACCACCACCATCCTTGTGTTTGATGTATATAAAGACTGTCTACTACACCAGAGTTAGTAACACGTATTGTAACTGTTTGATAAATACCTGATAGATCACTTACTAGTAAGATTCTTTAGTTAGGATTCTGTTGGAAGGATTCAAGTGTGTAAGACTGGACACTCCTGGAAGACTACTACTGGAAGGATTGTTACCAGAAGATTATTGGTAGAAGACCTCTGGTAGGTTTCTGCTGGAAATAGAGTGCTGGCAGAACTCTGCTGGTAAAAATTTTAGACAGCGGTTTATTTGTTAATTCTAAACTGTATAAAGTCATCTGGTATTAGAGTAACACATTAAACAGTATAGTAACAATCAATACCATAAAGTAACTCTTAAAACAGTATAATAAATATAAAACAGTTAAGTGACACATAAAACACTGAAGAAACACATAAAACAGTAAACTGAGACACAAAACAGTATAGTGACACATAAATAAGTACAATAATAAATAAAACAGCATACTGGCACATACAATAGCAGGTAGCACAAAAAATAGCACAGTAGCACACAAAGCAAATTAATAACAAATAAAACAGCATATAAACATATAAAAAATTATATAACGTAAAACAGTATAATAACCCAGAAGCAACATACAAGACCAGTACAGTACAATAACACAGAAGACCAGTACAGTACAATAACACAGAAGACCTGTACAGAATAATAACACAGAAGACCAGTACAGTACAATAACACAGAAGACCAGTACAGTACAATAAACACCAACACCTGTACAGTACAATAACACAGAAGACCTAGTACAGTACAATAACACAGAAGACCAGTACAGTACAATAACACACAACACCTGTACAGTACAATAACACAGAAGACCAGTACAGTACAATAACACAGAAGACCAGTACAGTACAATAACACACAACACCTGTACAGTACAATAACACAGAAGACCAGTACAGTACAATAACACAGAAGACTGTACAGTACAATAACACAGAAGACCTGTACAGTACAATAACACAGAAGACCAGTACAGTACAATAACACAGAAGGACCTGTACAGTACAATAACACAGAGGACCAGTACAGTACATAACACAGAACACCAGTACAGTACAATAACACAGAAGACCAGTACAGTACAATAACACAGAAGACCAGTACAGTACAATAACACAGAAGACCAGTACAGTACAATAACACAGAAGACCAGTACAGTACAATAACACAGAACACCAGTACAGTACAATAACACAGAAGACCAGTACAGTACAATAACCAGAACACCAGTACAGTAAAAATAACACAGAAGACCAGTACAGTACAATAACACAGAACACCAGTACAGTACAATAACACAGAAGACCAGTACAGTACTATAACACAGAGACCAGTACAGTACAATAACACAGAAGACAGTACAGTACAATAACACAGAAGACCAGTACAGTACAATAACACAGAAGACCAGTACAGTACTATAACACAGAAGACCAGTACAGTACAATAAAACAGAAGACCCGTACAGTTTCTTAACCGAAACAGTACATTCAAAAACACAGAAGCCCGGGGAAAAAAT
>NW_026509806.1:0-13396 GCF_026875155.1 Cherax quadricarinatus | reverse complement strand
ACGAGGGTCGCCCCACATTACTAAAACAGACATAGCCCCACTCCACAAAGGGGGCAGTAAAGCAATAGTAAAGAATTACAGACTGATAGCACTAACATCCCATATCATAAAAATCTTTGAAAGGGTCCTAAGAAGCAAGATCACCACCCATCTAGATACCCAACAATTACACAACCCAGGTCAAACATGGGTTTAGAACAGGTCGCTCCTGTCTGTCTCAGCTACTGGATCACTACGACAAGGTCCTAGATTACTAGAAGACAAAAAGAATGCAGATGTAATATATACAGACTTTGCAAAAGCCTTCGACAAGTGTGACCATGGTGTAACAGCACACAAAATGCGTGCTAAAGGAATAACAGGAAAAGTTGGTGGATGGATCTATAATTTCCTCACAAACAGAACACAAAGAGAAGTAGTCAACAGAGTAAAGTCTGAGGCGGCTACGGTGAAAAGCTCTGTTCCACAAGGCACAGTACTCGCTCCCATCTTGTTTCTCATCCTCATATCTGACATAGACAAGGATGTCAGCCACAGCACCGTGTCTTCCTTTGCAGATGACACCCGAATCTGCATGACAGTGTCTTCCATTGCAGACACTGCAAGGCTCCAGGCAGACATCAACCAAATCTTTCATTGGGCTGCAGAAAACAGTATGAAGTTCAACGATGAGAAATTTCAATTACTCCGATATGGTAAACGTGAGGAAATTAAAACTTCATCAGAGTACAAAACAAATTCTGGCCACAAAATAGAGCAAAAAACCAACGTCAAAGACCTAGGAGTGATCATGTCGGAGGATCTCACCTTCAAGGACCATAAAAATTGTATCAATCGCATCTGCTAGAAAAATGACAGGATGGATAATGAGAACCTTCAAAATAGGGATGCCAAGCCCATGATGACACTCTTCAGGTCGCTTGTTCTATCTAGGCTGGAATATTGCTGGACACTAACAGCACCTTTCAAGGCAGGTGAAATTGCTGACCTAGAAAATGTACAGAAACCTTCACGGCAGCGCATAACAGAGATAAAACACCTCAATTACTGGGAGCGCTTGAAGTTCCTGAACCTGTATTCCCTGGAATGCAGGCGGGAGAGATACATGATTATATACACCTGGAAAATCCTAGAGGGACTAGTACCGAACTTGCACATGACAATCATTTGCAATGAAATCAAAAAGACTCGGCAGACGATGCAACATCCCCCAATGAAAAGCAGGGGTGTCACTAGCACATTAAGAGGGCAATACAATAAGTGGTCAGGGGCCCGAGACTGTTCAACTGCCTCCCAGCATACATAAGGGGGATTACCAATAGACCCCTGGCAGTCTTCAAGCAGGCACTGAACAAGCACCTAAAGTCGGTACCTGACCAAACCGGGCTGTGGCTCGTACGTTGGATTGCGTGCAGCCAGCAGTAACAGCCTGGTTGATCAGGCTCTGATCCACCAGGAGGCTTGGTCACAGACCATTCCGCGGGGGCGTTGACCCCCTGAACTCTCTCCAGGTAAAATCCAGGTAAACTAGTCCCTCTAGGATTTTCCAGGTGTATATAATCATGTATGTCTCCTGCCTGCATTCCAGGGAGTACAGGTTGAGAAAAATTCAAGTGCTCCCAGTAATTGAGGTGTTTTATCTCTGTTATGCGTGCCGTGAAGGTTCCCTGTACATTTTCTACATCAGCAATTTCACCTGCCTTGAATGGTGCTGTTAGTGTGCAGCAATATTCCGGCCTAGATAGAACAAGCAACCTGAAGAGTGTCATCATGGGCTTGGCATCCCTGGTTTTGAAGGTTTGCATTATCCATCCTGTCATTTTTCTAGCAGATGTGATTGATACAATGTTATGGTCCTTGAAGGTGAGATCCTCCGGCATGATCACAACCAGGTCTTTGACGTTAGTTTTTGGCTGTATTTTGTGGCTGGAATTTGTTTTATACTCTGATGAAGTTTTAATTTCCTCATGTTTACCATATTGGAGTACGTAATTGAAATTTCTCATCGTTGCTTACATACCAGTCAATACATGCTGTGTTTACATACCAGTCAATACATCTGTGTTTACATACCAGTCAATACATGCAGTGTTTAAAAAACCAAACCATACCACGGGCGGGGATAAAACCCACGATCACAGAGTCTCAAAACTCCAGACCGTCGTGTTAGCCATGGTCATGCAGTGTTTACATACCAGTCAATACAAGCAGTGTTTACATACCAGTCAATACATCTGTGCTTACATACCAGTCAATACCTGCAGTGTTTACCTACCAGTCAATACATCTCTGTTTACATACCAGTCAATACATGCAGTGTTAACATACAAGTCAATATATGCACAGGGCCGGATTAAGAAGTCTCCGGGCCCTAGGCTATTCAGATTGGTGGGGCCCCTTTGAGTTACGGGTAAGCGAAGCGACCCCTTCCAGCTTGGGGGGGGGGGGGGTCGCTCGAGCCTGTTTAAGGTCTAATTAAATACATTCTGGCTATTTAGATTAAATTTAATAGGGAAAGTACATCAAGACAACCAAAACCATTTACCAACAGCCATTATAACTATCTTGTTAAATCATGCATTTTAAAGAGAATAAACTCAAGACAGCATAGTATTACTAGATTAGGCTATTAAAGTAGTGACATCATGTATCTATTATATTCAGCATAACCACTACAACACTATTATTCCCTTTATAAATCACTGACCATTATTGTTATCATTGCATCATGCATAAGACTATCAAATCATATAAACTCAAGAAAGTAAAGAATTGTTTATATTCACAGGCACTTCTTAAATAAACTTTTTTCTGGATTTCATATTAGCAAAATCATCAATTTACATTCTGAAATCAATATTTCTTGTTAGATCAGACTCAATGGTCAACAAGGCTAGGTTACACAATTTGTCTTGGCTCATTGTTGAACGGAGCTGGTTTTTCACTCTTTTCAAAACAGAAAATGAACGTTCTCCTTCACAGTCAGTAGCTGGAAGTGTTAGGTAAAGGCGATACACTATGTCAACATAGGAAGGTTTCTGAGATACCTGGATTTCTTAAATGTTTCAAAGCAGCTGAGGGTGCACATTTTTCAGGTGGAGCTTTAATCTGATTCATATAACCAGAAAAATGAACTATTTCTTCAACAAATGTGTCCTGAACATCTGCTGAAAGGTGCTTGTTGCAACTTTAATGCAGCTTCTCTCAATTCTGCATCTGGCATAGTAGTAATTTTGAACAGAAATCCAAACTTGTCATTGAGATTCTGGTAGATTTCTTTTCTTTTCACCAATTCTGTAATCAGTGAATCCAGAATGACGAAGTATGTAGCTGTCTTACATTTCTGCCTTGGTAGCAACACAATTTCATTGTCTGGCTCTTCAAAATTGCGTTTCCTCTTCCTTGACCGCTGATGATCAGCCCGGTAACTGTAGTCTTTCACCAGCAGTTTAGCTTTCTCTTCAAACATTTCAAAAGCTTCATCATTGCGAAGTGAGTCTTACAAATTCCACTAAGCTGCACAGAGGTTAGCACAAGTAGCCATTTCAATTTCAATTTTCTGAAGTGTCTTGTTCGTGGCATTTAACGTTCCAGTATACAGTCCCAAAGCACACAGAGTAAGGCCAATTCAAAATCTTCCAATTTTGATGCTAAGCTGGCTGCTTCGCTTCTTGTAGTTGCTGTCTGGTCTTCATCCTCTGCTATTTGGATCAAAGCAGAACGTATTTCAGCAAAGCTGTCTTTCAAAGCATGTGTTGCATCATGCTGCGCTGACCACCTGTTGTTGATAATGATTTGATGACATCTCCATGAATGGTTGACTTGAGTATACTCCACCGATGCATTGAAGCAGAGGCGGGCACATATTCAGCAAGTGGGTTGATTTGCTTGATACGGGCTTGCAATCCATTATATTTATCCGACTGTTACTTGCATTGTGTAGCTCTGGCCACGGCAATCCATAATAGAGAGATCATGTTCAAGCAGAGTATCCAGTACTACATTCATCATTGTTTCTCCATCATGGCCTGAAAGAGGAATGAATTTTATAAAGCGCTCTACAGGCTTACCACTGGAGTCGACAAAGCGAACAATGAATGTCAATTGATCTGTATGTGAAATATCTGGTGCTGAATCTACACTTATTGCAAAGTATTTTGCAGTTTTCACAGCTGCTATGATGTTATTGAGGACCTTCTTAGTCATCAGTTCAATAAATTCATTGCATATAGTAGATGACATGTAAGATACAGTGCCTCTTCCTGCATTCCCAAGGCGTGACACATGATTTGCTAAGAATGGATCGAATTGTGCTAACAGTTCTATGATCCCTAGGAAATTGCCATTGTTTTCCGAACCAAAAACCTCATTTTCTCCACGGAAAGCAAGTCCTCTTAGAGCTAAGAATTTTACAACAGCAACAACTCTTTCTAGAACTTTTCTCCAATAAGTGCGCTCTTTTTCAGTTTGATTTTCCAAATGAGAATCCAATAAGCCTTTTTTTGTGCACGAAATACACTGGCTAAAATGCAGCTCCTGTGAGTGGTGCTGTTTGCATGTTCCTCGAAACGCTTGGAATTTTTCCAGTCATTGAACCCCTGTGTGAAGGTATTTTCTTGGTAGAAAATAGCTTGCATGCTGAACAGTACACTTTTCCTGAGCTTTCAGAGTATACCATCCTGATCTTTTCACAGTTTCTGAATTTGCAAGCTTCCTATAAAACATAGATGACTTTAAACAACGACGACTTCCATCATCATAAATCCTTGCTGATTTCCTGAAGTCAATGCTCAGAGTTTGACTGTAAGTTTTCTGCAATGAAAGCATTACGTAGAGAATCTGGGATTACATTTGGCCATGAGGCAGGATCTTTTAAGACAATCCTGTGGATGAAATGTCCATTGAGACATTGAGAGGAGACACAAAAGAAGTAGATGCTGGCTGAGAAATAATGGAGGGAGAGTTTCCTGTATGATCTGACGTATCTGCAGATTCAACTGTACTGGTAACATCAGAAACTGTTTTCGTGAGCATGTCTGTGATCTTTCTGCAGCTTCCTACATCTTTCTTTTTCTGTTCTTCTTCTTGAATTTTCTTCTTTCTTTTCTGTGACGCACTCGCATAAGAACGTTCCAACATCACGTTCACGAGATGCCATAATGGGATGTATCACTGTCTGTAATCATGCAAATACAAATTTTTCATTATCAATTATTATTAATTTTTTAATTATTATTAATTTTTTTTTTCTGTCAATTGGGGGGATATGACCCTTGTAGCCCCCTTTCCTTGGCTGGCATCTAAAAATTCAAATGTTACCAGAAAGGAGTCATATACAGAACTTTTACCATAGATTAGGTTAGTGATTTGGGCTACGAATATTTTACAATTCATCCTCCTTGATCTCCAATTTACTTAAACAGAAATCATACTGAGTCCAAGAACAATGCACAATGGTATTTATATTACCATTTTCATAACTAAACTAATTCATTATGTTTTGCATGATATATGGCCTACCACCATAGATAAGGACATGAGAATTAAAGAATGCAGGGGACAATTTTCAGTTTCACCCAACCAACGATTTTCTGATGTGGCTCATGTGTTTCTGGGGAAATATGTAGTAAATTAATTGATGTTCTACATCACTTCCGTCGCAACTTGAAAACTAAGCATTTGCGACGGAATGTGATGTAGAACATCAATCGAGATCTGTATTGAAATGATAAAGACTTAAAAACAGGACAAAGTGCTTTTAAAACCTACAAACGGAAGTCAGTTTGCGTTTTTAGGTTTTTCTTTATAAATGCGTCTTTACTGGTCCATGCGTCTTTACTGGTCAAGTAACCCTATCAGGTACCTCCGTTAACATTTAGAGGCGAAAACAAACATTTATCCATACACATCAATGTCTATCAACAACACTTCAGTTAATTTGTCACAGTACAAGTCTAGATAACGTGTAATTACTACAGAAAATTGGAGAGGAATCTCCCGTACTCACCCATTAGCGGGGAAAACACAGCTGTTCTGATGTAACAAAGGCGTGTTGAGTGTTGCCATCTATGGTTAGGTTTATTTATTTTTATTTTATTTTACTTCATTATTTATTTTTGTTTTGATTAATTTTAAAAATCAATTTTACTCTCCAAATCACTTGAACTTTATTAGGTAGGGACCCTTTGCACTTGCACCATGTGCACAGTCTTGGATGAGCCCCTGAACCCCTTGGACCGCGGGGCCCCCAAATGTGCGGGGCCCTAGGCAAATGCCTAGTTTGCCTATGCGGTAATCCGGCCCTGTATATGCAGTGTGTACATACCTGGAGTTTACCTGGATACCAGTCAATACCTGCAGTGTTTACATACAAGTCAATACATGCAGTGTTTACATACCAGTCAATACATGCAGTGTTTACATACCAGTCAATACATGCTGTGTTTACATACCAGTCAATACATGCAGTGTTTACATACCAGTCAATACCTGCAGTGTTTACATACCAGTCAATACCTGCACTGTTTACATACCAGTCAATACCTGCAGTGTTTACATACCAGTCAATACATGCAGTGTTTTACATACCAGTCAATACATGCATGTGTTTACATACCAGTCAATATATGCAGTGTTTACATACCAGTCAATACCTGCAGTGTGTACATACCAGTCAATACATGCAGTGTTTACATACCAGTCAATACATGCTGTGTTTACATACCAGTCAATACATGCAGTGTGTACATACCAGTCAATACCTGCACTGTTTACATACCAGTCAATACCTGCAGTGTTTACATACCAGTCAATACCTGCACTGTTTACATACCAGTCAATACATGCAGTGTTTACATACCAGTCAATACATGCTGTGTTTACATACCAGTCAATACCTGCAGTGTTTACATACCAGTCAATACCTGCAGTGTTTACATACCAGTCAATACATGCAGTGTTTACATACCAGTCAATATATGCAGTGTTTACATACCAGTCAATACATGCAGTGTTTACATACCAGTCAATACATGCAGTGTTTACATACCAGTCAATACATGCAGTGTTTACATTACCAGTCAATACATGCAGTGTTTACATACCAGTCAATACATGCAGTGTTTACATACCAGTTCAATACTGCACTGTTTACATACCAGTCAATATATACAGTGTTTAACATACACAGTCAATACTGCTGTATTTACATACCAGTCAATACATGCAGTGGTTACATATCAGTCAACACATGCAGTGTTTACATACCAGTCAATACATGCAGTGTTTACATACCAAGTCAAATATATGGAGTGTGTTTACATACCAATCAATACATGCAGTGTTTACATACCAGTAGTACATGCTGTGTTTACATACCAGTCAATACATTGCATTGTTTACATATACGCTATGTATGAGTAATTTAAGTACTGTAATTTACTGAGTGTTTATACCAGAATAACTGAGGTAACATGTTCAACTGGCTGCAAGGAATACATAATATTACGTCACATAACAACTGATGTATACCTGAATGCAAGGTTTCATGCGTCAACACTTGCATGCAGCTCATCCATGTCCAGTGTTGAGAAATTTTCCTGCCAAGAGGGGGGCTATCAGACCCCCTGTCAATCTCTTTTCATCCTGAGGGCCTAGCACTCTCAGAGGGGCAACATCTTGTTTAACTGTTACATCAGGAATAATTACCAACAGATGTTTAAACCAGCGGTACAGTACGAGCATGTGACAGCCACAACTTCTTGCAGTGACCATGTGCAAATGTTCAGTGTTTCAATGGACAATCAAATCGTTCTTACCTTAGCAGGACAATTAAATAATCTGGCACCCACTGTATTACCATGTTAAAAGATATACATTGATGTCTATGCTTAAAACAGTAGAACTGAAAGTATTCTGCATTGTTCCTGGTGGAAGTTATGGCAGGAAGGGAATATGCATGTCAGCTTTTTCATATTATATGGCTAGTGCAGTGCAGCGATGAGGCAGTGCGTTTCAAAACATGGAATGCCAAGGGTACATGAAAAACTCTTCAGTCGCTTTTCTATCTAGCTGGATATTGCTGACACTACAGCACCTTTCAAGGCCGGTCAATTGCTGACCTAGAAATGTACAGAGAACTTCATGGCGCGCATAACAAGAGATAAAACACCTCATTACTGGGAGCGCTTGAGTTCTGAACCTGTAATCCCTGGAATGCAGGTGGGAGAGATACTGATTTTATACAACCTGGAAAATCCTTAGAGGACTAGTACGAACTGCACACGAAAATCTCTCTCTATGAAAGCAAAAGGACTCCGGCAGAAGATGCACACATCCCCCCAATGAATGCAGGGTTTTCACTAGCACGTTAAGAGACATCACAGTACAGTGTCAGGGGCCCAACGACTGTTCATACTGCTCCCAGCATACATAAGGGGATTACAATTGACCCCTGCTGTTCTTCATACCAGTATCCTGGACAAGCACTAAAGTCAGTACTGACCAGCCAGGCTGTGGTCGTTACGTTATGCGTTGCAGCCAGCAGTACAGCCGGTATGATTCATGCCTGAATCCACCATGAGGCCTGGTCCCCAGTACCGTGGCCGCGGGCATTGAACCCCGATAGCTACTCTCATACCAGGTAAAACTCAGGTGACCTCTGCTGGGGGACACAGTGAATGCTGGATTAACCAAAAGACACTGATCTGCATGTTTATGTGCATAATAAGTGATCTCAAAAAGGACAGAGAGTGTAGTACGCTTGCTTTAGTGACAGTTATGGTGAATAATTAAACTATAACTTGATGAACAGTGTAAAACGAGTGTTGCGACATAAAGAGTGTAATGCGACTGGCTTCAAGAAGACATATTTTCAATCAAGACACCAATACCTGGGAGTAAGGGTCTATACACAAACAGGTAAGTCTGTTTAGCGTGTGATGATTCCAATTTGATTGCGCAGTTATGAAGCTCTGTAACGATGAACAGATTACCTATATACCCAGTGAAAGTGAGGGCTTTGTGCACACACCTTTGAGTATGGATCCAGTTCAGCAATTCAGTTTCTGAGATATGCTGACATAGAACCCCATAGGTGTAATTATACTCACCTAACACTTTTATTCCAGCACTTGAGGAAGTGCATATGTCATGCTATCTCAAGACATAGCTGCAGGAAGCTGCATAGGCAAGCTGGTCTTTCAAGCTAATCCCCTACAGTCCATTATTTAATCTTTGGCTTAGCTTGTAGCTTTATCCTTCAAACACAGGCTTGTGGTGATTAGAGCCTGATCAACCAGGACTGTTATGCTGGGCAATAAACGACATTATGCAACACAGCCTGGAATGGTCAGGTATGACTTTAGGTGTCTGGTCAGCCCATTCTTGAAGAAGCAGCGCCATGCTGGGAGGCTTTGAACGTCTTGGCCCCTGGACATTTATTGTGTCATCTCTAGTATACATCATGGACCCCTACTTTATTGAGGGGATGTTACATCTCTTCCAATTCTTTTGATTTTGTAGGGAATGATTTTCGAGGTGCAGATTTGGGAATAGTATGCTAGGGAGTTTTCAAATGTAAGATTGATCCAGTATCTTTCTCACCTGCGTTCATGGAATACATAATACAATGAGGACGTTTCAACCGTTACCCAGTAGTTTAGGATGTCTTTATTGTACTTATACATGCCATGAAAGTTCTCTGTACGTTCTCTAGATCTGCAATTTCACCTGTCTTGAAAGGGGCTGTTAGTGTACAGCAGTTCCAGCCTAAAAAGAACAAGTGATTTGAAGACAATCATCATAGGCTTGGCATCCATAATTTTGAAGGTTCTCATTATCCATCATTAAATTTCTCATGACCTGAAGCCAAACAGGTAAAGGGTAGAACATTAAAATGGTAAAAAATACCGACAGGTTGTTAGGTAAGACACATATGCAACAGTTAGGTATCTTTATTTCAAAACGTTTCGCCTACACAGTAGGCTCCTTCAGTCGAGTACAGAAAAGTTGATAGAAGCAGAAGTTACTTGAAGACGATGTACCAAGGGTATCTTGGTACAGACCTGAAATCTACTTCGACAACCTCTACTAGTGAGAACGGCTGGATTTGAGAGGGACCTGACCTCCCAAAGTGACCTACGTCTCACCTCCTGGCGCTATATAAGGCTCCATCCTGTCACTTCAACTCCATATTGTTTCAGACTACGGAACAATGCTCTTCTCCAGACTGAGGGAGTGACCACCTCAAAACTTTAAGGGTGATGGACTGATTACATCGTCTTCAAGTAACTTCTGCTTCTTTCAACTTTTCTGTACTCGACTGAAGAAGCCTACTGTGTAGGCGAAACGTTTCGAAATAAAGATACCTAACTGTTGCATATGTGTCTTACCTAACAACAGGTAAAGGGTAAAAATGTTTAATGATAAATGCATATATTCCTTTATATCATTTATACAGAATCTAAAGAAGGGTGGGGATATTTCTAGTTTTGAACTGTAGTATCAGCGCACCTCTGGCAAGGACAGTAATGGAGTGAGTGATGGTTGAAAGTGTTCCTTCTTTTTTCGGGTCACCCTACCGTGGTGGGAGACAGCTGGTATGTTAAAATAAAAATTCTTTTCAAAGATTTTTTGATAGTAAAGACAATGATAGTTGATAACACACGAGACAGCTTTCATGTGAATAACAGCATTTCTTTGAGTGCTTTTACATTTGGAGTTATCGGTGTGTGAACTGTCAGTGACAGGAAGAGAGCCTTGGCAGCTGTTAGTAAGAAAATCACAATTCTGCTGGCAAGGTTAGTTCCTATGGACAAAGAATCATTAAGTTTATTTACTTTATCAAACATATGAATAGGAGATTCATTTGGTCTGGTTAATACAATATTTTTGGTTTTGGTAATTTTGCAAAAGCCCAGAAAACTTTGTTAAAGACCGTTTTGATATCGCCCTCCAGCTCTTTGAAACCTGTAGCATAGCACAGTTAAGATTTTTTTTTTAAGAATATGGAAAGTTCCTTAAAAACTACGCCCATTCTATACCATTTACCACAGGTATGAATCTTGTCAACAGATCAAAGGAATAAAGAATAAGGATTTTATTTCTTTGCATAGTTTATGTGTAATTATAATTTTTAAATTTGCTAAGTACAAAGAAAGCCACTATCATGCCAAAGCATTTCAGGCAAACTAAACCTAATGCTGAACAGACTACTTAATACTAGACATATATATATATATCATAATTGGTTCGAATTGAAAAATGTTTTTTTTATTTCAAACAGAGGTAGTAGTGGTTTAGCAGTAATTGAATTAAAACAAGCAATTGATGAACAAGTTACAGTGCTGAGGTTAGTCAAAGGCTATTTAGTCTCTTGGCTGTGACCCATCTGTTTTTTAAGGTGCAATATAATAATGATAATGATAATAATTATAATATCTGTGGAAAATAATGTATTTTCCAAAAATTACGGGTAATTTTTTAAATTTAGTGTAATACATTGTATTTAATAAAAATTTAAATTTGTAAATGAAAAAATGGAACCAGCACGGGGAGAAGCGTTGTTGGAACCAAGTCACCATGTTTGAATGAGTCAAGAGAAACGTTAGTGAAAAATCGGAAGAATTTTCGTCGTCTAGAGGTTATTTGGGCCTAAACCTCTCAAATAGGAGCCAAAATTGTTGGAATTGCAGTCCTGCATAACGTGAGAATCAGGAAAACTGGACAGGACTCCGTAATGATGGAAACATGATATTACCCAGATAAGTCGATGTCTATTTATGTTGATGTTTGGCCAGTAATTTCATCAAAATTTTAGACAGGGAGGGGGTTTTTCTGTACATGACACACAGTAATCTCCAGACAAATTTGGGTTTGAGTGGTATTAAGTATATTCTCCTTCTGTTTATTAATGTGTATATGTTTCATTTATTAATTTTAACATACAGTCCACAAATTTATATTAAATTCTACCAAAATTCCTGATGTATATTTCATTGCAATTAATATAGGTCTAAAAGCAACTTGTGGATATGACATTTTGTAGGTATCAAAGGGGACATTTTTTGGACCTAGGTTTTTCCCAAAAAATTCCTACTTGTCTATGTAACTTTGAAAAAATAATAATTATCTTTGTTTACCATTTACTGGTATGATTTAATGAGATTATCCAGGTAAATGTAATTTTTCCCACAATATCTTTATTTTTAAAAAGTACATGTACAAGGTATACAGCCCATAAGCTGAAATCAATGACATACTACTATACAGAAAGCGTTTGTTATGCAGAGCATTTCACCCAAATTCAGGTAGTTTTGTCCAGGATGCGACCTACACCAGCCAACAAACACCCAGGTACCATTTATATTGATGGGTGAACATGGACAGCCGTCCAGGGATTCAACCCCTAACTTCAGTGTGAGAGCTGAGTGTGTAGCGATTGGGAAAAATTTAATTTTTTGAAAAAAAAACCTCGAACACCAGAGAGGTATTATTATTCTTGCTGACTTCTCTTGCAATCAATAGCACTTATGACATTATAAAAGTACCATAACCTCATCATGAGGGTGATGAGACAGTTTTAAGTGTTCAAAGATGGGTTTTGGGTATGTTGGTGCTAGGGAGGTGGGGTGATGATCTGTATCCTGTTTTTGATTATGCAGCTTTTAGAGATGTTAAGTTTGTCCAAATGTTGTCAAGGGAAGATGCAGATGTCTCAGTAATAATAGTAATATAATAATATCTTTATTTATTACAAGTACATGTACAAGGTATACAGGCCATAGCTGACAAACAATAATATACATGTATAAATTTCATAGAAAACTGCTTGTTATGCAAATTATTTCGGGCAAATTAGGTCAGTTTTTTGTTCCAGGATGCAACCACACCAGCTCCTAACACCCAAGTACCACTGTACTGATGGGTGAACATAGACATCCGTGTAAAAAAATACACCAATGTTTCTAGCGTCGTGGTATCGAACCCAGACATCGCTGTGTGAAGGAGGCTTCAGCACCAGGCCACGGGGCACTGTTGGTATTAAGAGCAGTACAAAGCAGTTATACATGTTATTAAGGAAGCAGCTATTTGAGGATCATCTGCTTGACAAGATTTAATGGGTTTAAACACCAGCAATTATTATATTATATTGTTTAGTTTTATTATTATGATTAGATCCCTGAAGTGATCTCCAAAGGTGTGAGAAGTTCTATAGACAGCACTATTGCTAAATTTGGGGGAGTAATGTTTTTAGCTGTAAAATTTAGCAATATGTATCTACACTGTTAATCTCTGACACTGATAAATTTATGCATTGCACTCAAATTTACTAATCAGCCTCTCTCACTTAGTGACGTACTCGTTTAGCGACGGGCTCAGACTTATGATGGGGCCC
>NW_026509805.1:10000-27115 GCF_026875155.1 Cherax quadricarinatus | reverse complement strand
TCAATACGGCCCCCCACTTCCCCAAATGCTTTTTACTCCCACTACAACACTGTTCCTACTCCCTAAAAACATGCTTTCTCTGCATAAAAATACGTTTCCCACTCTCCCAAAACACTGCTTTACTATGCCATAAACATGTTTTACTGCCACTCAATACTGCTTCTTACTGCACTACAACTACGTTTTACTATGCCATCCTCTGTTCTTACTCCCATTTAAACTATGCTTTTTACTATGCTTCAATAGTTCAAACTACCACTAAAATTGCTTTACTATGCCCAAAATATGCTCCCTTATGCCCACCTACTGCTTTACTACTCCCACTAAAATTTTGCTTTACACTCCCATAAAACTATGTTTCTATACTGCCACTACAACTACTGCTTTCTACTGCCCTCAACTATGTTTCTATAGCACTAAACTACTGCTTTTCTGCCTAAATTTGCTTCTATATGCACTAAACTACTGTTTCTATGCCCTAAACACTGCTTTCACTGCCCTACAACTACTGCTTCTCTACTGCCACTACATACTGCTTCTACTACTGCCACTACAACTACTGTTTTCTTCTGCCCTACAATATGTTTTCTACTACTGCCACTATAACTACTGCTTCTACTATGCCACTACAATACTGCTTGCTACTGCCTTACAATACTGCTCTACTACTGCCACTAAATTTATCTTTTTCATTGCCACTTTACAACTACTGCTTCTTGCTACACTCAACTACTGCTTTACTACTGCCACTACAACTACTGCTTCTACTACTGCCATACAACTACTGCTTCTACTACTGCCACTACAAACTACTTCTATTACTCCCTAAAACTACTGCTTCTACTACTGCACTGCAACTTCTGCTTCTACTATGCCACTCAACTACTGCTTCTCTACTGCCCTACAACTACTGCTTCTACTATGCCATAGCTTACTGCTTCTACTATGCCCACTACAACTACTGCTTCTACTACTGCCACAAACTATTGCTTTTACTACTGCCCTACAACTATGCTTTCCTACTGGCCATACAACTATGCTTTACTACTGCCACTACACTACTGCTTCTACTACTCCCCACTAAACTACTGCTTCTACTACTGCCCTACAACTACTGCTTCTACTATTTCCCACTCAACTATGCTTCTACTACTGCCCCCTACAACTATGCTTCTACTACTGCCACTACAATACTGCTTCTACTACTGCACTACAATACTGTTCTACTACTCCCACTCCCATCTACTGCTTCTATTTTGCCACTAAACTACTGCTTCTACTACTGCCACTTACAACTACTGCTTCTACTACTGCCCTAAACTACTGCTTTACTACTGCCACTAAAAATACTGTTCTGCTACTCCCTCTACAAACTACTGCTTCTATTTACTGCCACTACAATACGCTTCTACGACTGCCACTACAACTACTGCTTCTACTACTGCCACTACAACTACTGCTTCTGCTACTGCCACTACAACTACTGCTTCTACTACTGCCACTACAACTACTGCTTCTACTACTGCCACTACAACTACTGCTTCTACTACTGCCACTACAACTACTGCTTCTACTACTGCCACTACAACTACTGCTTCTACTACTGCCACTACAACTACTGCTTCTACTACTGCCACTACAACTACTGCTTCTACTACTGCCACTACAACTACTGCTTTACTGTGCCTACAACTACTGCTTTTACTGCCTCTACAACTACTGCTTCTACTTACTGCCACTACAACTACTGCTTCTACTACTGCCACTACAATCTGCTTCTACTACTGCCACTACAACTACTGCTTCTACTACTGCCACTACAACTACTGCTTCTACTACTGCCACTACAACTACTGCTTCTACTACTGCCACTACAACTACTGCTTCTACTACTGCCACTACAACTACTGTTTCTGCTAATGCCACTACAACCACTGCTTCTACTACTGCCACTACAACCACTGCTTCTGCTACTGCCACTACAACTACTGCTTCTACTACTGCACTACAATACTGCTTCTCTACTGCCACTACAACTATGCTTCTACTACTGCCACTACAACTCTGCTTCTACTACTGCCACTACCACCACTGCTTCTACTACTGCCACTACAACTACTGCTTCTACTACTGCCACTACAACTACTGCTTCTGCTACTGCCACTACAACTACTGCTTCTACTACTGCCACTACAACTACTGCTTCTACTACTGCCACTACAACTACTGCTTCTACTACTGCCACTACAACCACTGCTTCTACTACTGCCACTACAACTACTGCTTCTACTACTGCCACTACAACTACTGCTTCCCCCATACACTATGCTTTACTGCCATACAACTATGTCTACTACTGCCACTAAATTTGTTCTACTATGCCTACAATATGTTCTACTATGCCTCAACTGCTTTACTCTGCCTAATACTGCTTCTATACTGCCACTCAACTATGCTTCTTATGCCCAAACTACTGCTTTATACTGCACTACACTTGCTCTCACTGCACTAAATTGCTTCTATACTGCACTACAACTATGCTTCTCTACTGCCCTCAACTACTGCTTCTCTATGCCACTCAACTATGTTCTACTACTCACTACACACTCTTCTCTATCCTTACAATACTGCTTCTACTTTTTTTTTTATTTTTTTTTAACCACTCAACTATGCTTACTCTGCCCTAACTCTTTTCTCCTCCCCAACAACTACTGCTTCTATACTGAATAAAATAGCTTCTACTATGCACTAACTACTGTTCTCTACTGCCCTAAATATGCTTTTCCCTTTTTTAAACTTTTTATTTGCCCTAACTACTGTTTATACTGCCACTACTACGTTCTACTACGCACTAATATGCTTCTATCGCCACTACAATACTGTTTACTACTGCCACAAAACTATGTTTTACTCCACTCACTCTGCTTTCTACGCCCTCATTTGCTTTACTCTCCACTAAATATGCTTCTACTGCCCTAAACTATTTTAACTGCCATACAACTACTGTTTTACTGCCCTAAATTGTTTTCGCCCTACAATTGTTCTAACTGCCCTACAACTACTGTTACTATGCACTACAATACTGCTTGTTCCTTCTGCCACTTCAACTCGTTACACTGCCTAACACTGCTTACTCGCCTCAACTACTGCTTCTCTATGCCACTCAACTATGCTTTTTACTACTGCCACTAAAACCCACTGCTTCTACTACTGCCCTACCAACTACTGCTTTCTATGCCCACAACTACTGCTTCTATTTGCCTTAACTATGCTTCCTTGCAACTAAACTACTGTTTCTACTACTGCCACTACATCTCTTTCTATTTACTGCAACTACAACACTGCTTCTGCTACTCCCACTACAACTATGCTTCTACTACTCCCATTTACACACTGTTTCTCTCCCACTCCCTATGCTCTATAGCCACTACAAACTATTCTAAACTGCCAACTACCCTGCTTCACTACTGCCAAAAATACTGTTTTTACTACTTGCCATTACAACTACTGCTTCTACTACTGCCACTAAACTACTGCTTCTCTACTGCCACTACACTATGCTTCTACTACTCCCACTACAACTACTGCTTTTTATTTACTGCCACTACAACTACTGCTTCTCTACTGCCACTGACAACTGCTTCTACTACTGCCACTACAATCTTCTCTACTGCCACTAAACTACTGCTTCTACTACTGCCACTAAATATGCTTCTACTATCCACTTCAATATGCTTCTACTACTCCCCTTAAAACCCTACTGCTTTACTACTGCACTACAACTATGCTTCTCTACTGCCACTACAACTACTGCTTCTATACTCCCCTACAACTCTGCTTCTACTACTGCCACTACAATACTGCTTTACTACTGCACTACAACTACTGCTTCTCTACTGCCACTACAACTACTGTTTCTACTACTGCCATTTGGTTCTTATGCTTCTACTACTGCCACTCCAATTTCTGCTTCTTAATGCCACTACAACACTGCTTCTACTACTGCCACTAAAAATACGCTTTACTACTGCCACTACAACTACTGCTTCTCTACTGCCCTAAACAGCTTTTTTACTCCCCTACAACTACCTTCTCTATGCCACTAAAAATACTGCTTTCTACCCACTCATACTGCTTCTACTTTGCCACTAAACTACTGCTTTCTACTCCCACTACAACTACTGCTTCTACTACTGCCACTACAACTACTGCTTCTACTACTGCCACTAAAACTACTGCTTCTACTACTGCCACTACAACTACTGCTTCTACTACTGCCACTACAACTACTGCTTCTTACTACTGCCACTTGCAATATGTTTCTACTACTCCCACTACAACTACTGCTTCTACAAACTGCATTTACAATTTACTGCTTCTACTACTGCCATTTCAACTACTGCTTCTACTACTCCCATTTCAACTACTGCTTCTACACTGCCACTACAACTACTGCTTTCTAACTACTGCATCCCACTACAACTACTGCTTCTATACTGCCACTACAACTTGCTTCTACTACTGCCACTCACTTTATTTTCTACCCTACTGCCACTACAATACTGTTCTACTATGCCACTAAAAACTACTGCTTCTACTACTGCCACTACAACTACTGCTTCTACATCCCTACAACTACTGCTTCTACTAGCCACTACAACTACTGCTTCTACTTACTGCCACTACAACTTCTTTCTTCAACTACTGCCACTACATCTACTGCTTCTACTACTGCCATACAACTACTGCTTCTTTACTGCCACTACAACTATGCTTCTATACTGCCACTACAACTATGCTTTACTTACTGCCCTACAACTACTGCTTCTCTACTGCCACTACAAACTCTCAAAAATTTGCTACTACTGCCTACTATGCAACTACAATGCTGCTTTACTACTCCCACTACAAAACTATGCTTCTATGCCACTACAACTACTGCTTCTATACTGCCTTACAACTACTGCTTCTACACTGCCACTACAAACTACTGTTCTACTTACTGCACTACAACTCTGCTTCTACTACTGCCCTACAACTACGGCTTCTACTACTGCCACTACAATATTTGTTCTATTACTGCCACTAAACACTGCTTTACTAATGCCCTACAATACTGTTCTATACTGCCCTAAACTACTTTTCTCTCCTCTTCTCCCCTCCTCCTACTTCCACTACAACTCTGCTTTTTACTACTGCCACTACAACTACTGCTTCTACTACTGCCCTAAACTCTGCTTCTACTACTGCCACTAAAACTGCTTTACTATTGCCATACAAACTACTGCTTCTGCTTACTGCCACTACAAACTATGCTTCTAACTGCCACTCAACTACTGCTTCTCTCTGCCACTACAACCGCTTCTATTACTGCACTACAACTATGCTTCTACTACTGCCACTACAACTATGCTTCTACTACTGCCACTACAATATGTTCTACTACTGCCACTAAAATCTACTGCTTCTACTACTGCCACTAAAATTTACTGCTTCTACTACTGCATCACTACATTACTGCTTCTTTACTGCCACTAAACTATGTTTACTACTGCCACCATCTTGTTTCCTCTACCCTAATACTGCTCTACTACTGCCATACAACTATTTGCTTCTACTACTGCCCTACAACTATTGCTTCTACTACTGAAACTACAACTACTGCTTTCTACTGCCACTACAACTTGCTTCTACTAGGCCACTAAAACTACTGTTCTGCTATGCCACTACAACATGCTTCTACTACTGCCCTACAACACTGCTTTTACTGCCACTAAAAACTACTGTTCTCTACTGCCTTACAACACTGCTTCTACTGCCCTACAACTACTGCTTTCAACTACTGCCCACAACTTACTGCTTCTACTATGCCACACAAACCCTATGCTTCTGCTACTGCCACTACAACTACTGCTTCTACTACTCCCCTACAACATGCTTTTTCTACTGCCCTACAACTACTGCTTCTCTACTGCCACTACACTACTGCTTCTACTACTCCCACTAAAAACTACTGCTTCTATACTGCCACTACAACCATACTTCTACTATTTGCCCTAAACCTTTCTATCCCAAAAATTGCTTCTACTCCCCATACAATACTTTTCTTTTTCCCCTACAACTACTGCTTCTCTCCCAAAAAATTGCTTTAACTTACAACTACTGCTTTTTTCCCCATAAAATTTTCTTTCACTACCCCCCTACAAACTACTGCTTTTCTGCACTAAAACTATGTTCTACACCCACAAACTATGCTTTATCTGCCACTAAAACTTTTTTTCTCCCCAAAAACTTTTCTTTTTAACTCACTACCCTTTGCCTAAACTCCTTCAACTACCTTTTACTGCATCAACTAGCTTCTATCTGCCCCACTCTTTCTTCCACTCCATTTCTTCTTTCTGCCAAAAACTAGTTTTACTCTCCCCCCAAAAATACCTTTTCTCCTAAAAAAACCCTCCCCCCCCCCCCCCCCCCCCCCCCCCCCCCCCCCCCCCCCCCCCCCCCCCCCCCCCCCCCCCCCCCCAAAAACCCCCCCAAAACCCCCCCCCCCCCCCCCCCCCCCCCCCCCCCCCCCCCCCCCCCCAAAACCAAACCCCCACCCCCCCAACCCCCCCCCCCCCCCCCACCCCCCCCCCCCCCCCCCCCCCCCCCCCCCCCCCCCCCCCCCCCCCCCCCCCCCCCCCCCCCCCCCACCCCCCCCCCCCCCCCCCCCCCCCCCCCCCCCCCAAAAAACCCCCCCCCCCCCACCCCCCCCCCCACCCCCCCCCCCCCCCCCCCCCCCCTTTTTTAAAAAAACCCCCCCCAAAAACCTGTTTTTTTAAAACTTTTTTTCCCAAAATTTTTTAAAGTCCTTTTTTTCCAATCCCCCTTTTTTTTTTTCCCCCTTAAACATGTTTAATGAAAACCGTTTATCAACAAACATGTTTTTATGCCAAAAAATTTTTACTTTTAAAAAAATTGTTTTCCCCCCCCCCGGATAAATTGAAAAAAATTTTAAAAACTTTTTACTTTGGGGGCCCCAAATTTTTATTCCCCAAAAGCTTTTTATCCCCATAAAATGTTTAATTCATACAATATGCTTTAAAAAAACCCATTTTTTATCCCATAAACATGTTTTAACCCCTACAAAAGTTTCTATTTTGCATACAATTTTTTTTCCCATAAAATTTTTTTTCCCCCCTCCCATGTTTTTAAACCCCCTTAAAAATGTTTTGGGCCATAAACATTTTTACATGTAAAAGTTTTCCCCCCCCAAAATAGTTTACCCCCCAAAAATTTTTTACCCCCAAATAGCTTTTTTTAAAACCCAGTTTAAACCCCTAAATTTTTTGGCATAACTTTTGCCCCAAAACGTTTTAAAAAACCCCCCCTTTTTTGTAAAATTTTTTGCCTTAAATTTTTAAACTCCTCTTTTACTACTCCCAACCTTCTGCTTTTTTTTTTGCCCACAACCCTTTTGGCCCACTACACTTGCTTTTTACACTCACTACAACTACTGCTTTCCTCCACTACTACTGCTTTACTATGCCATAAATCCTTTTTTCCACTACCCTTTCTATCCCCTCAAACATTTTTCCTACCCCTAAAAAAATTTTCTTTTTTAAAATCTCCCCCCCTTTCTCCCCAACTAAATTTTTTCTATATGCCACTAAATTTCTGCTTCTCACTGCCCATCCCCCCTTTTTCCTCTACAACCCTTACTTTTAAACTAAACCCATTTTTCCCTTAAATCCCTCATTTCCTTACACCCACCACTAAACTTTTTTCCCACTCAACATTTTACTACCCCCCCCTTTTTCAACTTTTTTTTGCCACTACAATTTCTGTTCCCCCCAAAAACACTGTTTACTCTGCCCTAACTTTTTTTTCACTACGCCCCCTTTTTTCCCCCACTACAACTACTGCTTTCTACTCCATTTAAACTACTGTTCTACTAGCCACCCCCCTTTTTCCCCCCCCCTTTCCTTCCCCCCAAAAACCCTTTCTCCTACAGCCCTAAAAAAAAAAAAAATTTCTTTACTCTTCCCCCAAACTCTGTCTCCCCCAAAACACTTTTTTCTTTTTCCATCAAACTGTTCTCTACTGCCCAAAAAAATTGTTCTCACTCCACTACAACTATTTCTATACTCCACAAACACTCTTTCTACCCCACCACTCTCTTTTATTTCCCATCAAACCCTTTTTTTCTATCCCTCAAAACTTCTTTATCCCCCCTTCTTCTTTCCACTAAAACATTTCTTATCCACTAAACCTGTTCTTAAAAAAAAATTTAAATTTTTAAAAATCCCTTAAAACATTTTGTCCCTTTTTCCCCTTTTTTTTTGGGGGTTAAAAAGGGGGTTCTTAAAGATAATGGGCTTAAAGCATGTTAAATCGTTTTAAAAATTTTTTTTTTATTTAAAAAAGGTTTTAGGGGCTTTAAAAGGGGTTTGGGAAAAAACCCGGGGGGGGGAAAAAAAAATTTAGGTTTTTGGGCATAATGCTTTAGTTTAAAATGGCTTTTGGCATAAAAAGGGGGGTTTTTATTTGGGGCATTAAACGTTTGGCATGGGAAAATTTTTTGGGGCAAAAAATTTGGGGCTTTTTCCCTAAAAAGGGATAAAGGGGGGGAATTAAAAATTTGCAGGGCATAAAATTTTGTTTGGGAAAAAAAAAAAATCCCCAAAAAGGGGTTTTTGGGGCAAAAAAAAATTTTTTTATTGGGGGTAAAATGTTTAAAAAAAATATGTAGGGAAAAATTTTTGGCTTTAAAAAATTTTGGGCAATTTATGGGCGGGGGGAAATGTTGTAAAGGGGTTTTTGGGTAAATTTTAGGGAAAAAAAAAGGGTTTGGGGTTTAAACCTTGTTTTGGGGGGAAAAGATATTTTGGGAAAATTTAAGGGCATTGGGGAAAATGGTTGGGATAAAACTGTTTAGGGTTTTAAAAAGCTTTTTTAAGGGGCTTTTTTAAAAAGATTTTTCGGTTAAAAGGTTTTAGGGGCCCTTAGGGTTTGAAAATGGTTTTGGGTTTTAAAAATTTTTAAGGGGGGGCTTAATGATAAAATTTTTATGAAATACTTTTTGGGGTATAGAAAGGTGGGGCCAAGTTAAAATTGTTTATGGCATAAAATTTTAGGCCCAAAAGTGGGGCATTGGGAGCTTTAAGGGATAAAGGGGTTTATAAAAAAAAAAACCCAAAAAAAAAATTTTAAAAAAAAAAAAAAAAAAAAAAAAAATTTTTAAAAAAAAAAAAACAAAAATATAAAAAAAAAAAAAAAAAAAAAAAAATTTTATAAAAAAAAAAATTTTTTAAAAACAAAAAAACATAAAAAAAAAAAACCCCAAAAAATTTAACAAAATTTTTTAACCCCCCCCCAAAAAAAAAAAAAAAATTTTTAACCCCCTAAAAAATTTTTTTAATAAAAAAAACCCAAACCCCCCAAAATTAAAAAAAAAAAAAAAAATTTTTAAAAAAAAAAAAACCAAAAAAAAAACCCCTTTAAAAAAAAAATTTTTAAAAAAAAAAAAAAAAAAAAAAACCCCCCCCCCAAACTGCCCCTAAACTTTTTAAATTGCATTAAACATGTTTATTCCCTAAAGCTTTTATGTAAACATGTTTTTTTGCCATCCCGGGCTTTTTGCCAAAAACTGTTTTATCCATTAAAATTGTTTAAGGCAATAAAATTTTTTAATGCCCAAAATAGCTTTAAATGCCATTTAAAATGTTTTCATAGAAAAAAAAAAGTTTTATCAAAAAACGTTTTACTAAAATTTTTTCCCCTAAAACCTGTTTTTCCCCTTTAAACATTTATTTTTAAAAAATTTTTTTTGCAATTAAAATTTTTCCCTTTCAAAAAAAATTGCTTCCCGGGGCCCAAAAATTTGTTTATGTAAAAATTTTGCAGTAAAACTGTTCTTCTATGACTAAAATGCCCCTTTATCCCCTAAACAAATGCTTTTTCTGTTTTGGGCCTATTCCCCTTTAAACCGTTCAATTTTGCATAAAACATTTTTATGCCATACAAACATGTTTTGCCATAAAAACTTTTTATGCCACTAAACATGTTTTTTCCCCTTAAAAATTGTTTAAGCCATAAAACAGGTTTACCGTTAAATAGTTCATATGCCAAATATTTTTTCCCCCCTAAAATGTTTATTGATACAACTACGCTTTCTCTGGCCTAAAAACTACTGCCCTCGGCCCCCCTATGTTTACTACTGCCCGAAATACTGCTTTTACTCCAAACCCCCCTGACTACCCAACTACTGCTTTACTACTGCCACAACACTTTCTTTTTCCCCCATAACTATCTTCTCTACTCCCTACAACTACTGTTTACACTCCCCTAAAAACACTGCTTCTTACTGCCCTAAACTAGCTTCTTTTACTCCCATAAAACTATGCTTTACTATGCACTACAATCTGCTTTTTATTGGCCCTAAAATACTGTTTTTTGGACTACCCCCTTTGTTTTCTCGGCCCTAAAAAATATGCTTCTCTACTCCCATCAACCGTTTTCTATACTGCCCTAAATATCTTTTTACTCTCCCATAACATGCTTTATACTGCCACTAAAAAATTGTTCTACTATGCCCTAAAATTCTGTTTCTACTGCCCTACAATATGCTTCTACTACTCCCACTAAAACTACTGTTCTACTACTGCCACTCATATGTTTCTACTGCCCAAAAAACTATGCTTCTACTACTGCCACTCAATATGTTTCTTACTGCCACTAAACTACTGTTTTTTCTCCCTACAACTACTGCTTTTTTCTGCCCTAAAAACTACTGCTTCTATTTCCCATACAACTACGCTTCTACACTGCACTCAACACTTTCTCTTGCCACTACAATACTGCTTTTACTTTGATTTAACTACTGCTTTCTACTCCCCATAAAAACTATGTTTTCTACTACGGGACTATCTCGTTTACTCTGCCCTACAATATGTTTTACTACGCCACTAAAACTACTGTTCTCTATGCCACTAAACCCCTTGTTCACACGCCCCTACAACCTGTTCTGCATGCCCTACAAAAACCTTTTCTACTCTGCCATACATACTGTTCAAACCTGCCCTAAATATGTTTACTCTGACTAAAACTACGCTTCTCTACTGCCACTACAATATGCTTCACTATGCCACTAAAACCTGCTTTACTACTCCCCTTCAATACTGCTTTAACTACTGCCCAAATTCAACTATGCTTCTACACTGCCACTAAAACTATGCTTCTACTCTGCCACTAAATACGCTTTCTACTGTCTACAATCTGTTTACTCTGCCACCAACTATGCTTCTATTGCCCTCAACACGCTTTCTTGCCCACACACTGCTTCTTTGCCCCTACAACTATGTTCTCTATGCCACAAAAACCATGTTTCTACTGCCACTACAACACGTTTGCTACTGCCCTCAACTACTGTTTTTACTACTGCCACAAAAAACCTGCTTTTACTGCCCCAACTACTTTTATATGCCACTACAACTCTCTTTTCCCTTTCCCACTACAAACACTGCTTTTACTGCCCTACATACTGTTTACTACTGCCATAAAACCCATTTTTTCTTTTTACAACTTTTTTTTTTTTTTCTACTACTCCCACACAATACTGCTTTTATATGCCACTAAACACTCTTTCTTCCCTAAACTACTGCTTCTCTACTGCCCTAAAAACTTGCTTCTCTCTCCCTCTACAACTACGGTTTTACTACTGCCATACAACTATGTTTTTACTGCCACTAAACTACTGCTTCTACTTGACTCAACTCTGCTTTTACTCCCTACAACTTGTTCTATCTGCCACAAATTTTTAACTGATTTCTATGCCACTGCCAAAAATATGCTTCACTCTGCCACTAAACAGTTCTCTACTGCCCACAATCGCTCCTATCGGCCACTACAAAAATGCTTTTTATGCCACTACAACTATTGCTTCTTCTGCCATACAACTAGTTTCTCCTACTCCCTACAACACTGTTTCTATATCCCTTTTTCAATCTGCTTCTACTTTTTTCCCATAAACCCTACTGCTTTACTAGCCATCAACTACTGCTTTTTTACTGCCACTAAACTTGTTTATACTCCCAAAAACTCCACTCTGCCCTACAATACTGTTTTATATTTTGCCATCAACTGTTCTCTACTGCCACTAAAAATATGTTTCTATGCCACTACAACTACGTTTTCGCCCAAATTTCTGCTTCTACTCTCCCACTAAAACTACTGCTTTTCTACTCCCCTAAAAAATACTGTTCTATATGCCACTACAACACTGCTTTCTACAGCCCTCAACTATGCTTTATTTTCCCACTAAATATGCTTCTTACGCCACTAAACTACTGCTTCACTATGCCACTCAACTACTGCTTTACAAATCCCCACAAACACTGCTTTTTCATCCCACTACAACTCTGCTTCTCACTGCCCTCAACACTGCTTTTTAAATGCCACAAAACCCACTGTTTCCTTTACCCCCCTTTAAAACTTGTTTTCTGCCCTAAAACTGCTTCTTACCCCCTACAACTACTGCTTTATCTCCCACTAAACTATGCTTTTCTACTCCCTACAATTGCTTCTACTGCCCCTAAACCACTGCTTCTCTCTGCCACTACAATACTGCTTCTATACTCCCCTACACCTGCTTCTCTCTGCCCTCAACTATGCTTTCTCCCAAAAAACCCTGCCATTTTAAACTACGTTTTCTATTACTACAACTCTGCTTTACTACTGCCCTACAACTACTGCTTCTATACCCCACTCCCCTACTGTTTTTAATGCCACTAAAACCCACGCTTCACTCTGCATACAACCTGTTTTTAAATCCTACAACTATGTTTATACGCCACTACAACATGCTTCTTCTGCCACTAAACTATGCTTCTCTACTGCACAAACACTGCTTCTCTACTGCATACCTTGTTCTACTTGCCCTACAACTACTGCTTTCATCCATAAAACTCTGCTTTAATGCCCTCAACTTGCTTTCTATCCCACTACAACTATGTTTTAAACCTGCCCTAAACTATGCTTTTATCCCTAAAATACTGCTTTCCCTTTACTCCATTTTAAATTGCTTCTCTACTGCCCTACAAACTGTTCTACTACTGCCCTAAAATACTGTTCCTCCCCACTGCCACTACAAAAATGTTTACTACTCCCATAAAAACATTGCTTTCCAGCCACACAACTACTGCTTTTCTTGCCACTAAAAACCCGCTTTTTTTGGGCACTAAACTACTGTTCTTATGCCACAAAAACCTTTGCTTCTACTCGCCCTACAACCTGTTTTCTCGCCACTAAACTACTGTTTTTCTACCATTTGCCACTCAAACTGTTCTTTACTGCCCTACAATTCGCTTTTTCTTTCCCACTACCACTGCCTTCTAACTACTGCCACTACCCCCAACCCACTGTTTTTACTCCCATAAACTACTGCTTTCTACGCCCTAAACTACTGCTTCTCTACGCCCACAAACTACTCCCTTCAACACTTTTATCACAACTTTTTTTACACTCCACTAAAACTACGCTTTCTATCCCATCAACTATGTTTCTCAATGCCATACAAATTTTTGCTTTTTACTGCCACTACAACACTTTTCTACTGCCCTACAACTTGTTTACTCTCCCCACACAACTATTGTTTTTTTTTGTTTTACGGCACACAAATGCTTTATACTGCCCCTAAACAAAGCTTCTACACTGCCCTAAACACTGTTTCCTACTCCAAAACTACTGCTTCTTCTGCCACTCAATATGTTTACTACTGCCACTCAACTCTGTTTCTATATCCACTACAACTACTGTTTTATACTGCCCACTACAACTATGTTCTACACTGCCATTTAAAACTACTGTTTTTCCTCTCCCCTAAAACTATGCTTCTCTACTGCCACAAAAACTATGCTTTAATGCCCTAAAAATTTTCTTCGCCATAAAAAGCTTCTCCTACTGCCACTACAACTACTGCTTCTATATGCCACTAAACTATGTTTTTATGCCCTCAACACTTTTTACTACTCCCATTTACAACCACTGTTTTCTCCCACTACAACAGTTCTATTCTCCCATAAAACTATGTTCTTTACTCCATTTTAACAACTACTGTTTCTACTATCCCATACAACTCTGCTTCTATATGCCACTAAAACTTTTCTGTATGCACTACAACAGCTTCTACTACTGCCACTAAAACCCCTTTGTTCCTATCCCCTAAACTATGCTTCTACTAGCCACTACAACTACTGCAAATATGCCATCAAACTGCTTTACTATCCCACTAAAACACTGCTTTATACTGCCACTAAATACGCTTCTACTCTGCACTAAAATATGTTTTCTACTCCCCTAAAACTATGTTCTACACTGCCACTACAATTGCTTCTACTACTGCCACTACAACTACTGTTTCTATTTAAATACTCCTTTACTGCCATAAACTTCTCTATGCCCTCAATTACTGCTTCTAACTGCCACTACAACTATGTTTATCTGCACTAAACTATGCTCCTCTACTGCCCCAAAAAACCCCACTCCCCAAACTATGCTTCTCTATGCCCCCCCCCAAAAACTTTGTTTTCTCTACTGCCATACAACTATGCTTCTCTATCCCCTCAATACGCTTTACAAACTCCCCATACAAACTTTTCCCCCTAAAACTACTTTCCCCACTATACTTGCTTTCTCTGGCCACTACAAATTTTTTCTTCTGCCCTAAAAAACCTACTGCTTTTTAATATGCACTAAAACTACTGCTTCTAATGATAAAAACTCTGCTTCTACTACTCCCACTAAAAAACTCCCCTTTTGGTTTCAAAATACGCCCTTTTGCACTAAATTGCTTCTTTGCCACTAAATTGTTTCTCTACTGCCACTACAACTCTTTCTATACGCCCTAAATCTGCTTTATACTGCCCTAAAAACTTGCTTCTCTCGCCCCAAATATGCTTCTATTCTCCCACTAAAAATACTGCTTCTACACTGCACTCAACTATGCTTCTATACTGCCACTAATTCTGTTTCTCTGCCCTACAACTATGTTTATAGCCACTAAAAACTATGTTTTACTAGCCCTACAACTCGGGTTCTACTGCCACTCAAACTGCTTCTACACTGCCATACCCCCCTTTGCTTTTTTTGCCCTACAATATGTTCTCTACGCCACTAAAAACTACTGCTTTACTATGCCACTACAACTACGTTTTATGCCACAAAACTACTTTCTCTACCCCACTACAACACTGTTCTCTACTGCCTCACAACTATGCTTCTACTATGCCCAAAAATATGCTTCTCTACGCCACTACACTATCTTTTACTCCCACTAATTTGGTTCTACTACTGCCACTACAACACGTTTTATCCATTTTCAAACTGCTTCTTCTGCCCTACAAACTGTTTTTCTCTGCCCTAAAACTACCTTCTACTCGCCAACACTACTGCTTCTACTACTGCCACTAAAATTGCTTTACGCCACTACAACACTTTTCTACTACTGCCACAACCTCTTTTTTCCCCCTAAAAATTTGCCACTACCCACAAAATTTGCTTTCCTACTCCCTAAAACTACTGCTTTATCTGCCATTCAAACTATGCTTCTAACTGCCATTAAATACTGCTTTTACTCCCAACAACTACGCTTCTCTCTGCCACTCAACTCTGCTTTATAGGCCCTACTAGCTTTCTACTGCCTACAACTATGTTTTACTACCAACTCTCTTCTTTATTTTGCCATAAAAACTATGTTCTCTATGCCACTACAACACTGTTTTACTGCCTTTTAAATATGCTTCTACTACTCCCCACCAACTATGTTCTACTACTGCCCTACAACTACTGTTTCTACTGCCAACAACTATGCTTTTTACACGCCATAAACCTGCTTCTTTGCCCTCAACTACTGCTTTCTTGCCACATACTGTTTCTATGCCACTACAATACTGTTCTACACTCCATTAACTATGCTTCTTACTCCCACTAAAAACACTGCTTCTTATGCCCTAAAATACTGCTTATTCTCCCCTAAAACTATGTTTATTTCTGCCACTCACTTACTGCTTCTACTACTCCCCACTAAAAACTGTTTTCTACTTCCCTCTTTTAAACTCCCCTGCTTTATACCCCTACAACTATGCTTCTCTATGCACTAAAAATACTGCTTCTCTATGCCACAAACTCTGTTTTTACTGCCAAAAAAAACCCCTGCTTTTCTTGCCCTACAACTACGCCCTCTATGCCCTACAATTTTGTTCTACTCTCCTCTACAATATGTTTATACTGCCCTAAATACTCTTTACTCTCCCATAAAAATTTTAATCCCCCCCTGCTTCTCTATCCCTAAATACTTTTTCTCTCCCCACTAAATAGCTTCTCTGCCATCAATACTCTTCTACTACGACTAAAACTCGCTTCTTACTGCCACTAAACTACGCTTTTCTATGCCCTAAACATGTTTCTAATGCCACTACAACACGCTTCTACTTCTGCCCTTAAAACACGCTTCTTATCCATACAAATGCTTCTACTACTGCCCTTAAAAATATGCTTCTTACTCCCCTTACAACTACTGCTTTACTACTGCCCAAAAACTCGCTTTCTACTGCCCTAAACTATGTTCTCTACTGCCCTACAAATGCTTCTCTATGCCTACAACTATGCTTCTATACTGCCACTCCCTATGCTTCACTCTGCCATACAACTACTGCTTCTACTACTGCCACTAAACTATGCTTTTTTATACTGCCCTAAAAACACTGCCTATATGCCCTAAAAAACTACGTTTACTATCCCTAAACTTTTTTCTACTACTGCCACACAATACTGTTTCTACGCCAAAAACCTATGTTCTACTATGCCACTAAATATGTTCGCTATCCCCTAAACCCTGTTTATACTGCCACTACAACCTGCTTCTCACTCCCATACAATATGTTTTCTACTCCCCACTAAACTATGCTTCTCTACGCCCTACAACTATTTCTTTACTATGCCACTAAAAACCTGTTTCATCTGCCCTACAAACTGCTTCTCTACTGCCATAAAACATGCTTTATACTGCCATTTAAAAAACCCTACTCCCCTTTTCGATCCCCACTAAAAACTACTGCTTCTACTATGCACAAAAAACTG
>NW_026509805.1:0-5000 GCF_026875155.1 Cherax quadricarinatus | reverse complement strand
TGGGTGTCGGGCGTAGAGAAGCAGTGGTTGTAGTGGTTAGAGCAGTAGTGTAGTGCAGTAGAGAAGCGTAGTTGTAGTGGCAGTAGAGAAGCAGTAGTTGTAGTGGCAGTAGTAGAAGCATAGTTGTAGTGGCAGTAGTAGAGCAGTGTTGTAGTGGCAGTAGTAGAAGCAGTAGTTGTAGGCAGTAGTAGAAGCAGTAGTTGTAGTGGCAGTAGTAAAAGCAGTAGTTGTAGTGGCATAGTAGAAGCATTTGTTGAAGTGGCAGTAGAGAGCAGTAGTTGTAGTGGCAGTGTAGAAGCAGTAGTTGTAATGGCCAGTAGAAGCATTTTGTAGGGGCCCAGAGAGAAGCAGTAGTTGTAGTGGCAGGAGAAGCAGTAGTGAGTGGCAGTAGTGAAGCAGTAGTTGTAGGGGCAGTAGTAGAAGCAGTAGTTGTAGGGCAGTAGAGAAGCATAGTGGTTTAAGGGGCAGTAGTAGAAGCAGTAGTTTAGTGGCAGTAGTAGAAGCAGTAGTTGTAGTGGCAGTGATAGAAGCAGTGTTGTAGTGGCAGTAGTAGAAGCAGTAGTGAGTGGCAGTTAGTAGAAACAGAGTTGAGTGGCATTTGTGAAGCATTTAGTTGTAGGGCGTAGTAGAAGCAGTAGTTGTAGTGGCAGTAGTAGAAGCAGTAGTTGTAGTGGCAGTAGTAGAAGCAGTAGTTGTAGTGGCAGTAGTAGAAGAAGTAGTTGTAGTGGCGTGAGACAGTTGTTGTAGGCGTAGTAGAAGCAGTAGTGTAGTGGCAGTAGAGAAGCAGTAGTTGTAGTGGCAGTAGTAAAAAGCAGTAGTTTTTGTGGGAGTAGTAGAAGCAGTAGTTGTAGTGGCAGTAGTAGAAGAAGTAGTTGTAGTGGCAGTAGTAGAAGCAGTAGTTGTAGTGGCAGTTAGTAGAAGCAGTAGTTGAGGGCAGTTGTAGAAGCAGTATTTTGTAGTGGCAGTAGTAAAAGCAGTAGTTGTAGTGGCAGTGGTAGAAGCAGAGTAGTTAGTGGCAGTAGTAGAAGCAGTAGTTGTGGGTGGCAGTAGAGAAGCAGTAGTTGTAGTGGCAGTAGAAAAGCAGTGTTGTAGTGGCAGTAGTAGAAGCAGTGTTGTAGTGGCAGTAGTAGAGCAGTTTGTAGTGGCAGTAGTAGAAGCATAGTTGTAGTGGCAGTAGTAGAAGAAAGTAGTTGTAGTGGCAGTAGAGAAGCAGTAGTTGTGTGGCAGTAGTAGAAGCAGTGTTGTAGTGGCAGTAGTAGAAGCAGGTAGTTGTAGTGGCAGTAGTAGAAGCAGTATTTTGTAGTGGCGTAGTAGAACCCGTAGGGGTAAGTGGCAGTAGTAGAAGCAGTAGTTGTAGTGGCAGTAGTAGAAGCAGTAGTTTGTGTGGCAGTAGTAGAAGCAGTAGTTGTAGTGGCAGTAGTAGAAGCAGTAGTTGTAGTGGCAGTAGTAGAAGCAGTAGTTGTAGTGGCAGTAGTAGAAGCAGTAGTTGTAGTGGCAGTAGTAGAAGCAGTAGTTGTAGTGGCAGTAGTAGAAGCAGTAGTTGTAGGGGCAGTAGTAGAAGCAGTAGTTGTAGTGGCAGTAGTAGAAGCAGTAGTTGTAGTGGCAGTAGAGAAGCATTTAGTTGTAGTGGCAGTAGTGGAAGCAGTAGTTTAGTGGCAGTAGTAGAAGCAGTGTTGTAGTGGCGTAGTGAAGCAGTAGTTGTAGGGGCAGTAGTAGAAGCAGTAGTTGGGGTTTAGACAGTGGTGTAGTGCAGTAGTAAAGCAGTAGTTGTAGTGGCAGAAAGAAAAGTAGTTGTAGTGGCAGTAGTAGAAGCAGTAGTTGTAGTGGCGTGTAGAAGCAGTAGTTGTAGTGGCAGTATTTAGAAGCAGTATTTGTGGCGTAGTAGAAGCAGTGTTGTAGTGGCGTAGTTGAAGCAGTAGTTGTAAGTGGTAGTAGAAGCAGTAGTTGTGGGCAGTAGTAGGATAGTTGTAGTGGCAAGTAGCCATTTGTTGTGTGGCGTAGTAGAAGCAGTAGTTGTAGTGGCAGTATAAAGGGTTTGGGAGGGAGAAGCAGTAGTTGTAGTGGCAGTAGAGAAGCAGTGTTGTAGTGGCAGTAGTAGAAGATAATGAGTGGCAGTAGAGAAGCAGTGGTTGTAGTGGCAGTAGTAAAAAGCAGTGTTGTAGTGGCAGTAGTGAAGCAGTAGTTGTAGTGGCAGTAGTAGAAGCATTTAGTTGTAGTGGCGTAGTAGAAGCTGTGTTGTGGCAGTAGAGAGCAGTGGTTGTAGTGGCAGTAGTAGAAGCAGTGTTGTTAGTGGCTGTAGTAGAACAGTAGTTGTAGTGGCAGTAGTAGAAGCAGTAGTTGTAGTGGCAGTAGAGAGCGTAGTTGTAGTGCAGTAGTAGAAGCATTAGTTGTGGCAGTAGTAGAAGCAGTGTTGTAGTGGCAGAGTAGAGCAGTATTTGGGTCAAGTTGGCAGAAAGTTTGATAGAACGTAGTTTAGTGGCAGTGTAGAAGCAGGTTGTGTGGCGTATTTAGAAGCAGTAGTTAGTGGCAGTATTTGAAGCAGTAGTTTTTAGGGCATTTGTAGAAGCAGTGTTTTGGGTGGCAGTAGGGGGGCAGTAGTAGAAGCAGTAGTTGTAGTGGCGTGTAGAGCAGTAGTGTAGTGGAGTGAGAAGCAGTAGTTGTAGAGGCGTAGTAGAAGCAGTGTTGTAGTGGCAGTAGTAGAAGCAAGTTAGTGGCAGTTAGACGTGTTGTAGGGCAGTAGTAGAAGCAGTGTTGTAGTGGCATAGTAGAAGCAGTAGTTGAGTGGCCAGTAGTAGAACGTAGTTGTAGTGGCAGTAGTAGAAGCAGTAGGTTGTAGTCGTGTAGAGCAGTTTTGTAGTGGCAGTAGTAAAAGCAGTAGTTGTAGTGGCAGAGTAGAAGCAGTGTTGTAGTGGCGTAGAGAAGCGGTTGTAGTGGCAGTAGTAGAAGCAGTAGTTGTAGTGGCAGTAGAGAAGCAGTAGTTGTAGTGGCAGATAGTAGAAGCATAGTTTGTAGGGCAGTAGTAGAAGCAGTAGTTGTAGTGGCAGTAGTGGGAAGCATTTAGTTGTAGTGGCAGTAGTAGAAGCAATAGTTTTAGTGGCAGTAGTAGAAGCAGTAGTTGTAGTGGCAGTAGTAGAAGCAGTAGTTGTAGTGGCAGTAGTAGAAGCAGTAGTTGTAGTGGCAGTAGTAGAAGCAGTAGTTGTAGTGGCAGTAGTAGAAGCAGTAGTTGTAGAGGCAGTAGTAGAAGCAGTAGTTGTAGTGGCAGTAGTAGAAGCAGTGTTGTTAGTGGCAGTAGTAGAAGCAGTAGTGTAGTGGCAGTAGTAGAAGCAGTAGTTGTAGTGGCAGTAGTAGAAGCAGTAGTTGTAGTGGCAGTAGTAGAAGCAGTAGTTGTAGTGGCAGTAGTAGAAGCAGTGTTGTCAGTGGCAGTAGTAGAAGCAGTAGTTGTAGTGGCAGTAGTAGAAGCAGTAGTTGTAGTGTAGTAGTAGAAGCAGTAGTTGTAGTGGCAGTAGTAGAAGCAGTAGTTGTAGTGGCAGTAGTAGAAGCAGTAGTTGTAGTGGCAGTAGTAGAAGCAGTAGTTGTAGTGGCAGTAGTAGAAGCAGTAGTTGTAGTGGCAGTAGTAGAAGCAGTAGTTGTAGTGGCAGTAGTAGAAGCAGTAGTTGTAGTGGCAGTAGTAGAAGCAATAGTTGTAGTGGCAGTAGTAGAAGCAGTAGTTGTAGTGGCAGTAGTAGAAGCAGTAGTTGTAGTGGCAGTAGTAGAAGCAGTAGTTGTAGTGGCAGTAGTAGAAGCAGTAGTTGTAGTGGCAGTAGTAGAAGCAGTAGATGTAGTGGCAGTAGTAGAAGCAGTAGTTGTAGTGGCAGTAGTAGAAGCAGTAGTTGTAGTGGCAGTAGTAGAAGCAGTAGTTGTAGTGGCAGTAGTAGAAGCAGTAGTTGTAGGGCAGTAGAGAAGCAGTGTTGAGTAGGCAGTAGTAGAAGCAGTGATTTTTAGTGCAGTAGTGAAGCAGTAGTTGTAGTGGCAGTAGTAGAAGCTGTAGTTTGTAGGGCAGTAGTAGAAGCAGTAGGTTTAGGGCAGTAGTAGAACAGTAGTTGTAGTGGCGTAGTAGTAGAAGGGCAGTAGTTGTAGGGCAGTAGTAGAAGCAGTAGTTGTAGTGCATTTAGTAGAAGCAGAGTTTAGTGGCGTGTAGAGCAGTGAAGTGGCGTAGTAGAAGCAGTAGTTGTAGTGGCAGTAGTCAGAAGAGTGGTGAGTGGCAGTATAGAACAGAGTTGTAGTGGCAGTAGTAGAAGCAGTAGTTGTAGGGCAGTAGTAGAAGCAGTAGTTGTAGTGGCAGTAGTAGAAGCAGTATGTAGTGGCGTAGTGGCTGGTTGTAGGCAGTAGAGTAGAACCCATTAGTTTAGTGGCAGTAGTAGAAGCAGTAGTTGTAGTGGCAGTAGTAGAAGCAGTAGTTGTAGTGGCAGTAGTAAAAGCAGTAGTTGTAGTGGCAGTAGTAGAAGCAGTAGTTGTAGTGGCAGTAGTAGAAGCAGTAGTTGTAGTGCAGTGAGAAGCAGTAGTTGTAGTGGCAGTAGTAGAAGCAGTAGTTGTAGTGGCAGTAGTAGAGCAGTAGTTGTAGTGGCAGTAGAGAAGCAGTAGTTGTAGTGGCGTAGAAAAGCAGTAGTTGTAGTGGCAGTGTAGAAGCAGTAGTTTTAGTGGAGTAGTAGAAGCAGTAGTTGTGGGTGGCAGTAGAGAACCCAGTGTTGTAGTGGCAGTAGTAAAATGACAGTAGTTGTAGTGGCAGTAGTAGAAGCAGTGTTGTAGTGGCAGTAGTAGAAGCAGTAGTTTTTAGTGGCAGTAGAGAAAGCAGTAGTTGTAGTGGCAGTAGTGAAGCAGTGTTGTAGTAGTGTAGAGCAGTAGTTGAAGGCAGTGTGATGGTTGTAGTGGCAGTAGTAGAAGCAGTAGTTGTAGTGGCAGTAGTAGAAGCAGTAGTTGTTTTGGGCAGTAGTTGAAGCAGTAGTTGAAGGGGGAGGGCGTAA
>NW_026509804.1:0-14223 GCF_026875155.1 Cherax quadricarinatus | reverse complement strand
CGACGGGGCAAATTTCCCGACCAAAGGGCCCTCTTCCCCACCCCAAGGAGCCCCCTTGAAGAGGTGCCTCACCAAAACATTAGCTAAAGCATGCTGATGATATGATCCATACACAGGAAATAAGATAAATCCCCTTCTTAATAAAAGTTCAAGAAATTTTTGTAATCGACTAGGCCCAAAATATCTTCCTCAAAACTAAATAAAACAAGCAAACACATCCCCCCCCCATCTATTTGCAGGGGGGGAAAACATTAGCTCGTTAAAACTTACAGATATCTTGGTGTAATGTCCCCTTAAAAAATCCCAACCACAACTAACAAGAATGTAAAGCTGGCTAAATCTCTCAAAAGCTGTTGCGGGCTACAATCCAACTATGGTGCAAATGTGAGAATCGTGAGAATGTGTACTCCCTTTGTTAGGTCCTTTAATTGTTTATTGCTCCCATTTTTGATATTAGCTAGGGGGAAAGTTCTCTCCGCCCCTTGGAGTTAAGAAAAATGAAGCTTCAGGATTATTCTTGGCGTCCCAGATTACAAAAGTTCTTAACATGAGGAAGGGCTTGGTTTTCTAGTTTCAGTGATAGGATTTTTGAAATTAACCTGTACTCGGTTTAGAATGTTTGGAAACAAACCCGGGGCCCGCACAGGATCTTTACCAAGTTCTGGGGTAAATACACACGATCTAAAGGATTGTAAAAACGTCAATGCTTTAAATTTTTAAAAAAACCTGCATGAACTGACACTGGGGCAACGGGCATTTCACCCCCCATGGAAATGTGTTCATTTAATTCACATACCTAAAGTTCCCCCAAAAGAAGCTCTTGTATAATCCCTTCCTTAAATCTTTTTAGGAAATGCTAAAGAAGAAATTTCCCCTGGGGGGGTAGTAAAAAGTTATCACAATTATATACCGATGGATTAAACAGGAGTCTTTGGCAGGGTGCATCTGCTTTTGTTGCCACCTCCCTAGTTAAGAACGTAAAAAATTTTTTGATTTTGGCATAAGAATAACAACTGGGCGTCTACACTGCAAAGAAATTTTTTCCCAACCCAAAATGACCTAAAGCTAACCAACACTGAGTTTGACTTATTCATTTTACGATTCTATTCATCATTGAAGGCTTTGCTCATAAAATGACTCCAACAACAGATTGGGAAGCCAGGTTAGATACTAAAAAATTTAGGGACAAAGGAATTAATGTACAATTCCTAGGCCCATCACCCATTGGAAATCTTCATGATAAAATTTTATATGTTGCCAAAATTATTTTATTTTACAATCAAGGGGGAAACGCTAAACCCGGGGATTTTTAAGCGCCTGGGGGGGGATGTGGAAGGATTCAGGTTTTTGGGGGAATGGAGCCAGATCCAATTCCCCCAAAAAAGAGCCCCTCACCCCATCAAAGGAAAACCCTTCTTAGGGGGTTGTTAGCCAAAAAGAGTACGAAAGGGAAAGAAAAACAACTTTGGGGAAACTGTTCTACATTAGGAATAATTGGAGAGAAATAAATAAAGAAAAAAGATTGTTATTGGAATGCTTTTGAAACCTGAGGGGGAATCTATAACGCACTAGAAAAAATGAACGTAGAAAGTAGTTTTGGAGCAACTTGCAATGTGAACAACTGACTGTGTTTAGTGGCCCGGCTTTTGCTTTGGTTTCAAGTATTTTGGCATTTGGGAGACACACAGATGATGACAAACAAATGTAAATTTTGTGATAGGCATTGGACTCTTTGAACACTATGTGCTTAAAATTTTCCACTATTGAGGAATACAGAGCAACAGTAAATAACTAGTGGGAAAGTCAAAGATATCTTATTATGAAATAAGATACCCGATATACTAAGCAAAAATTTTCCAAAATTTGCTTGTAACAGATAAGTGAACTAAGATTGTAGATATAAAACCTAGTATTCCTGTTAACCTTTGGGGCCTAGTTCCTAGGCCTTTGGTACCCTATGCTCTCGCGCTACCTCCACAGGATGGTATGGGGTGGCCAATAAAAATAGCCACTTCGGTGGCAAAATCTATCTAAACTAAATCGTGGCCAAATGATTAGAAGAAAGGTTTTGGAAAAAAAAACCCTCAGTCATGTTACTAAAAAATTTTTTAATCTATAATATTGTTCCTGCATTTTTCAAAAGAAGGGGACCCGTTCCCCACTTTCAAAGTGGGCACATGCCTCTTCAATGCTCAAATCGGGGTTTCTGGCAACCTATCCCTTGAAATGTCATTATTTACATACGGCAAGTTTGCATTTAATTTAATTATTAACAATTTTATTAACATTAATAATTTTTGTTAACTCAAAATTATTAATGTAAATCATGGGTTTTGTTATTAATTTTTTTTTTTTACACAAATTTTAAATGTTTCATTCAATAAGCCCAAAATTTTAATTTTTTTTTTAGTATTTACATTTAAAAAATTTCGACATTTTCCGGCCATAAAAATTTTTTAAATTTTTTTGAAAACAACTTAATAATAAAATTCACGTTAATGGCTTAATAAAAAAACATTATTAAGGCGATTTTGGTAGCAATATTGCACTCAAAATATTCGTAAATTTAGTAGGGTCATTAACAATATTTTCTCCGGATAATTTGCAGGTGTACATAAGGGTCGAGGGGGCGCCTCGGCAGCATTTCTTAAACAAAAAATTTTTTGTAAATCCTGTTTTAGAACCAGAGTCTTTACGTGTGTCAATTGTGGTTAATATTGTTTTTTTTTTAACTCCTCGTCTACTGGATTTAAAGGTGGTTTTGGAGGTTGAAATTTACACATGCCGAATTGAGTGTTTAAAGATATGTATGGTGTCGGAAGGCTTTGGTCTCGGGGTAGACATAATTGGACCTTTGGTAAGCTTGTGCAACGTAGTGCCTGCAGGACGACAATTTGTACCATTTTTGGGCCCTATCATTGTACCATGGTAAAATATTATCATTGTACCAGGCATGGCTACCTATCTTTGATCACGTTAGACTTCTTTGACAGGGTAGGGGCTCCCGGGACCGGGAAAGGGTGTACCTGCTTTGTCCATGGCATGGTACTTATCATTGTCCATGGGCAACTACCTACCTTTTGTCCGGGTAGGGCTTCCTGGACCTGGAGAGTGTACCTATCTTTTGTCCCAGGGTAGGCTCCTATCGTCCTTGGTATGACTACCTATATTTCCCCCAAGGTTGGCTACCTTCTTTTGTAAGGGTTGGTTCCTATCATTGCAGTGGTATGGCTACTTCATTGATGGTTGGCTCCCTATCATTGAGGGGTATGGTACCATCATTGTGTGGTTGGCAACCTATCTTTTGAACAGGGAGGTACCTTCACTGTAACAGGGTATGATACCTTCGCTGCCAGGATATGGCTAAACGTTTAGAAATTTCAAATATTAGACATTTTGTTTTCTTCCACGTAAAAAAAATCAAATCCAATCAGATTTTTCTGGTGGTCGAACAAAAAAAACCGTTACAAAATTTTTTTCCACAGATCTTTCCTTCGTTTGTGGCCGTGATTTAAAATCGGGCGTCAAAAAAAAAAAAAAAAGGAATAAGAAGGGGCCTAAAACCCCCTAGTGTCGTCTAGTTCTGTACTCTCTACTCCCTTCAGATATACTTAAATACGTTAAATTTTACTTAATCGGGCTTTCGGTGAACATATCGACGTTTACAATGCCAAGGTGGCAGATTATTAGAAACTTTCAGCGATATTTTTACGGGGGGCTGCAGCCCCCAAATGTGTGGTCAGATTCAGGTCTAGTGGGTTTCGATGTGTGGGGGCAACACTTTGGGGCTGACAGTACACAAACAATTCAAATTGGTTTTTGTTTTTCCCTGGGGGGCCCCCCCCCCCCAATAAAACCTCCCCCCGGGGCCGAAAATCCAAAGTTTCCAAAAGCTCCTCATACCATTCCCAAAGGGTTTTTGGACAAAACAAAAAGTTTAAACTACCCGTTTTTCCCGTACCGGGTTTTTAGAGGTTTTAAACAGTAAGGGTTTTTTGAACAGTACGGTTTGTCAAATACAGGGTCAGAAAGCATAAACCTAACCGTTACCCAAAAAATTTTTAAAAAAGTGAAGGGTTTTATGAACCATTTCCCAAGTTTGCCAACCAGTACACCGGGATATGAACCAGTCCCAAAGTTCCTAAACCAGTATATGGGTTCCTGACTGGTTACCCTGTTTGGAAAAAACAGTTAGGTTCTGAATCAGTACACGGGTTCATGAAACTAACATCCAAATTTGTAAACCAGTACACGGGTTCGCGAACCAGACGCATTTTTTGGGTAAACCAGTACCCAGGTTCCTGAACTAGTAATTTGATTTTGAAAGTTGTACTAAGTTGAGTTTCCGGGAAACTGGACCTTAAAAAACAAAGACATTTACAATTTACTTACAGGATAGGGGGTTGAGTTTCCCAATGAACAGGAGACAGAGTGTTTAAGGGAATACTTCTTACTGATTTTACACAGCTTCATTATATTTACTAGTATGAAAATAGCGCCCTTTCTCAGTGTTTATGAATGGTATTTTTTTGTTTTTCGTTTATTCTGAGGCCTAAAGAACACATGAACAGAAAAGGCATGCCTGTAAAAACTGAATAAATTTGTCGTAAATTGGACTTAAGTCATGCAACATGACGCGTAACCCTGTCTGTTAAGGCCCTGTTAGCGCAGGTTTTTCGTTTATGGGAAAAGGATAAATTTGGCATCACCAGCTCCACTGGGGCCCCTGAAAGTTTAAATTAAGCGATGCTCCGCTTTCACGTTTATCTTAATATATGACGCCTTTAATTGAAAAAAATGCCTGGAAATGGAAGGCACGAATGTCTTATTCTCTAGAGCAGGAGGTACCGTCCAAGAATGTGGTAGGTAGTCTTCCAGACCAGAAATGTTATGGAAGAGATTTCTCCAGGCCAAAAAATATGTCCCCAAGACACGGTTTCTCGTTTACCCATGGATGAGACTCTTACCCATGGTTTAAGGCTCCCCCCCATGGTTTAAAGGCTCTCACTCATGGTTGAAGCTCTCACCATGGTGAAACTCTTGCCCCTTGTTGAAGCTCTTACCCATGGTTGAAGTTCTCACCCCCGGTTGAAGCTCTTACCCATGGTTTAACTCTTACCCATGTCTGAAGCTCTTACCCATGGTTGAAGCTTTTACCCATGGCTGAGGCTCTTACCCATGACTGAAGCTCTTATAAATGGTTGAAGCTCTTATAAATGGTTGAAGCTCTTACCCATGGTTGAAGCTTTTACCCATGGCTGAGGCTCTTACCCATGACTGAAGCTCTTATAAATGGTTGTAAGCTCTTACCCATGGCTGAAGCTCTTACCCAAGGTTGAAGTTTTTTTACCCAGGGCTGAGGCTCTTACCCATGACTGAAGCTTTATAAATTTGGTTGAAGCTCTTATAAATGGTTTGAAGCTCTTTCCCATGATTGAGGCTCTTACCCACGATTGGGGGTCTTATTTCAAAATTTGAAGCTCTCACCAATGGTAGGGGCTCAACCCATGGTTGAAGCTTTACCCATGGTTGAGACTCTTACCCATGGTTAAGGCTCTCACCTATGGTAAGGCTCTCACCCATGGTTTGAAGCTCTCACCCATGGTTGAAGCTCACCCATGATTGAAGCTCTTGCCCATGGTTGAAGCTCTTACATAGGGGGTGAGCCATTTACCCATGGTCTCAAGTAGACAACAGCAGAGCATACACTGATAACAGAACCAGATTTTAAATGGGCCAACGTTTCGCTCTGTTGTGAGTTTTCATTACGTCATGCTAAAGAGCGAAAGGGGAGTTCCAATATGAGAAAACTTGTTTTTACAGTCTGGTTTCCCTTACACTGTGTAATATGTACAAGCCTTGATTCCCTCCTCAAGAGGTCTCAACATTTTAAATCTTCCACACAAGACACAACTGTCTATCAGGTTGGCTCAATCATTTTGGGAAAAAAAATCTATATAACTTGAACGTTCTTGCAAAAATAAAATTTTTCACCCCTATGGAAACTATGACATGTAGTTGATTAATAAATATTTATACTTTGATTTACAGTTACATTTGACATTAAAAGTAATTTACATGTATATGTATCCTTGAAGGCAATCAACTCACCATATACGCGCTCACAAGTGTGTGTGTGTGTACTGTATATAGACACCATTGCGCGCACACGCGCACACACACACACACCACACACACACACACACACACACACACACACACACACACACACACACACACACATGTATATGAACTAGTAACTTCGTGTACTGTACACATCCAGTACACTCTTGACCACATATAAAGAAACACAAGTCTTAAACATATAAACTAGTTTTCCAGGAATGTATAAAGTTTTCCACTTCGTAATGCTTGTAAAATACTGTGCTTTTCGTCCATTTGTTTTCTCAGACAGTCTTATAAAACTAGTAAACGCTGTAAGATCTTTGGTATAGAGGAGTGACTAAGGTGTGTTTTTAAACACGGGGGATCCTAACAATTGCATCAGGGTATATACACTGATATATACACTGATATATATATACTGGGGAGATAACTTTAACCTCAATTTTTTGTTTTTAAAAGTATTGATGACGGGTGGAGCACAGACAATAGGCAGTCTTAATGACTCGATCAGCCGATAGACTTGAAACCTAATAGATCAATTAACAGGCAGTTAGTGCAGAGTATACAGCATATTAGATTTGAGCCTGCTAGCTAAGTGAGTTGTACTATGTTGTGTTCTTGACGTGTATAGTACATGTCTCCAAGATGAGATGTTTGTTTCACTCGACCTGTACTGCTATCATCAACACCACACCATAGAGAAAAAAAAAATTCTTCGCTCAGTATTTAGCGCATGTGTGTGTGTGTGTGTGTGTGTGTGTGTGTGTGTGTTCTTTACTGTTTACATGTTCTGCAGTGTAAGAAAACCGGCCTCAGTTTACTTTACTATCTTTCATAATCCTTAACCCAGGAAGAAGATATTTGCTCCCAGCAGACAGCCTTGATGTGAACTTCCACGCCCCCGTACACCCAGCACTTCTTTCAGTGTATCTTTGTATTAACATGTACTCTTTTCCCGTGACCGCGTAATCTTTTTACTTTATTTTTTCCCAGTATGTCTTTCCAATGTACGCCTTGACTTCACATGTACCCCTTCTCCATATACCCCCTTGAAATTCCCTGTACTTCCTTGTAATTTTTTCCCAGTGCTGTGTCTTTCCCATGTATCCTTTTTCCCTTGTCTTACACGTACTCCCTTGAATCGTTTTTCCCATGTCTTTGTCTGCCGTGTACTCTGTCTTTCCCATGTACGTGTTTCCCATGGCTCCCCTTTACCCTGTTTTTCCCCATGTTCCCTTGTACACTCTTTCCCCATGTACTCTCATTACAAGTACCCCCCTTTACAGGGGGGGAGGGAAGGACTTAGTTTATAAATATTCCTGTTAATTGTGAATAATGATAAGGAAATTCAACATAACAAAGCTCTTTTGAAGGAACTGCATAAAAATGTATGACATGTATCTGAAATTTGTGGGAAAAAGGACCCCATAAAAATTTTTTTATGGGGTTAAGGGTTTTTAACACCACATAATGGTTTTGTGTTGTTGTGGGTATTAAAACACTTTTTGCCGAGTGGGAAGTGGGAGAAGTAAAAATTAAATTTATTATGTACTGTTCACCTTAGTATCGCCAAAAGTAAATTTACGTATGTGTTCTGTCCAGAAAAAAATATATTTAGAGAGTCGAGGTTCGGCGCATTAAAAAGGGAAATTTTCTTTAAGAAGATTACGAAGATTTGGGAAACATTAGAATTACGAAGACGACAAAAATTCTGATGATTTTTTTGGCACCTCCTACCTACACCCCAGGTTTTCACGACCCCCTGATTCATAATTTACTACGTCATTAGTCCCAAATTTTAAACTTTTAAATTATAAAAATATATTAAATTTAATATTTTTATATATATTTAAAATATTAAATATATATATTTATAATATATATATTTTATATATTATATATATAAAATATATTTATATATATAATATAAATATATATATATTATAAATAATATATTTTAAAATTTATATAATAATTTTTATATTTTATAATATTTATATATATAAATTTAAATATGCGTGCCGAATGGCAGAACTTGCGATCTTTTCTTATATGCACGTCATCTTGCCATATAGGACAAGCGAAATTTTGTGTATTCAATAATATCGCCAAAATCATTCTGAACTAAAGAAAAAAACATATTTCACTGTGTTTGTTTAGTATTAAATTGTAAACAAATCTAAAATATATTTAGTTGGGTTAGGCTAAAATAAATTGTTCTTGTTATAATAAGGTTAGGTAAGTTTTCTAAGTTCCTTTTGGTGCTAAATTAATTTTTTTTACATTAACATTAATGAAAAATATATATCTTTAAACGTATGAGAGAAAATTTTAGAAAGGACTTAATTTTAAATGAGTTCTTGCTAATTGACCAGTTTTACTTATTCGGCACGACATATATATATATATTATTATATATATATATATATATATATATATATATATATATATACACGCACACACACACACACACACACACACACTTTAACAATAAAATCTTTGTAGCCATACATGTAGCACATTACGTGCTTCTGAAGAGGCTGGCAAGCTGTCTTCAATGCTATTAACTTGAAATTTCCACAAAAATAGTGAGACAGGTAGCAAGCATTCTTAGCATTCAGTTTTTACAGCATGCGTCACTGAAAATATACCACACTCTATTTCACAATATTCACTCTGGATAAAATTGCACACGACTCAGATTTATCACAGATTGTTGGCGACAGACTGCTGCTCACTTAAATGGGTTCCAGTGCCGTTGGAAGTTGCAGTGGAAGCCTTGCTGACACATGGTGAGGGTGAGCGACTGATGGATGGTAAGCGTCCAAGGGGTCAGTCCCTCCGACTGACTCGTACCTTTCTGGATGCTGTGGATCTTGTTAAGTGTGGCGTGGATTCGAAAGTGGAGGCGGGATTCTAAAGAGTAACTCTTGTAGTTGTTTCTGAAAGAAAACGTAGTGATAAGGGGTAACTCTTGTAGTTGTTTCTGAAAGAAAACGTAGTGATAAGGGGTAACTCTTGTAGTTGTTTCTGAAAGAAAAACATTAAAATAGCATGTTTACCATTTGTAGTTGATGAGAAATGTTTCAAAATCTTTCAGAAATAAGATAACTGTCAATCATCGAACAAAGATTTGTATATATATATATATATATATATATATATATATATATATAAAAGTGCATGCGAACTGAGTGTTGAAAAGGGGAAGAGAAATGAAGGAAGGAAGTAGAGGCAACAACAAAAAAAACACTCAGAAACAAAGGAAAGAATCTGAAAGACGAGGAGGAAAGCGAAGAAGGGAACCATGAACCGGCATGAACAATGAACCAACATGAACCATGAACCAGCATGAACCAAACATCAGCATGAACCATATACTAGCATGAACCAAGCACCAGCATGAACCATGAACCAGTATAAACCATGAACCTAGCACCAACATGAACCATGAGCCAGAATGAACCAAACACCAGCATGAACCAAACACCAGCATGAACCAAACAGCATGAACCAAACACCAGCATGAACCAAGCACCAGCACGTGCCATGAACCAAACACCAGCACGAATCAAACACAAGCATGAGCCAAGCACCAGCATGAATCAAGCACCAGCATGAGCCATGAACCAGTACGAACCATGAACCAAGCACCAGGATGAACCATGAACCAGCATGAGCCAAACACCAGCACAAACCAAACACTAGCATGAACCATGAACCAACGTGAAACATAAACCAGCATGAACCATGAACCAATCACCAGCATGAACCAGGGGCCAGCATGAACCAAATACCAACATGAACCAATCACCAGCATGAACCATGAACCAAACACCAACATAAACCAGCACCAGCATGAACCATGAACCAAGCACCAACATGAACCATAAACCAGCATGAACCAAACACCAGCATGAACCAAACACCAGCATGAGCCATGAACCAGCATGAACCAAACACCATCATGAACCAAGCACCAACATGAGCCATGAGCCAGCATGAACCAAGCACCAACATGAGCCATGAGCCAGCATGAACCAAGCGAGACAGAGATACAGGCAGCATAGGTATCTCAGTTATCCACCATAGAGAAGGGCGCATCTCGCTACCTCGTCTAGTTCAGATGGTCGGTGTTAAGGGGCACGTATGTACCCCTGTCTTCTAATGACATGCTGATTTTTCCACTATAATCTACCTTGTCCATAATTACTATTGCATCTGCTTTGTCTGTTTCGTAAGGTGACGTCTGGGATCTTTCCATAATTCATGGTATAACTTAACGAATCTTTGTGGACAAGTGTGTTGTAGAGGTCTGAATTTTGCCCAGACCTCTCCAACACAACTGTCCTCAAAGATCTGTTAAGTAAGGAAGTAAGTAAGTAAGTAAGTAAGTTTATTCAGGTAAACACAAATACAGTTACATAGAATTATCATACATAGCAGCATATGTGTAGGGAACCTAGGATAACCCAAAAAAGTCAGACAGATCGTAGACTTCACCTTACGAAAGAGACAAAGCAAATGCGATGGTAATTATGGAGAAGGTTGATTACAGTGGAAAAGTGAGCATGTTATTAGAAGACAGGGGTACTTACGTGCCTCTTAAGGAGAACTGTCTCACTTGAGTTGAAGCAGAGTCTCCTGGAATACATCTTTACGTATCATTCAACAACTCAAAGCTAAATATGAGTCGTAAGATGTTCCTCTTCGCCTCGTTTCGCTCAGTCGAGGGATGAAGCTAGTGACAGCTAAGTTGAACCCTAGTGTCAGACTAGGATACCCACAGCATACGGGGCAGGGCGTGATGACCAGGGAAGTCATACCCTGCCCATGGTAAGTATGTATCATTGAATCAGTCACTACTGGTGAGTCGCTATCTATCGCTGAGTCAAAGTTGGTGAGTCAATATCAATGTCACTGTCAGTTTATATCACTGAACCAGTCACTGTTGGTGAGCCTGCATCACTGAATCACTGTTGGTGAGTTAGTATCACTAAATCAGTCACTGTTGGTAAGCCAGTATCACTGAATTTAGTCACTGTTGGTGAATCTATATCACTGAACCAGTCACTGTTGGTAATTCCTTGGATCACGAACTCTTCACGGGATCTTCACTGCTCTGCTGAAGTCTCTCAACTCAAGCTGACAGATCTCATGACATGACTGAAGAAACCCATCCTGTGTGATGGAATTTGACAGGGAAACCTATCCTATGTGCTGGAATATGACAGAGAACCCATCTTGTGATGGAATATGACAGAGAAACCCATCTTGTGATGGAATATGACAGAGAAACCCATTTTGTGTGATGAAATATGACAGGGAAACCCATCTTGTGATGGAATACGACAAGTAAATCCATCCCGTGTGATGGAATATATACATTCTGTGTAACTAAGAGGAACCCTGGTTTGGGATCGAGCCGCGGGGGCGTTGACCCCTGGGAACGTCCTTTAGATATCCTCCAGATATCACATAGCATACTGTTGATGTATGCAATTTTATTTAACAGAATAGGCTGAGCATATACACAGAATGTTCCTAATAAGTGACTATTAAAGAAGGATACATACTTCATATGTTCCAGGATAATACCAGGATACATACTTGGCATGTTCGAGGATAATGCGGGACTGCTCCAGGTCATTGGCTCGAAGCAAGATGAGACCCAGCTCAAGAAGAGCATTGGGAACGAGGTAGGTATCTTCTTTGATCTTCTTCTCATTATTGACGATGAATTTGAAACATTCTTCAGCTTGTAGCGGGGAATTCATGTAGGCCAGGCAGGAACCCTTCACCAGGTGGGCTAGCAGGTAGTCATCCCAGAAGTACTCACTCCTGTTGTCAACTGTGGAGAGCATAAGTAAGACGATGTGTTTTAGTCACTGGTGTATGAATATCCTTATGTTTTATGTAAATGTTCTCTCTAGTTAGTTTACATTTAACTTGCAGTCAACCAAAGACCAACAAAACAATGCTGAATGTAATGTAGTTTCCAATACTTAGGTTTGTAAACACTGTTAGAACTTTTTATATAACATACTAGCATACACGATTTATATATTACTCTAAAGATTGAAATGTAATTGTTCTTTTCATGTATTTTCATTTTACACGAATTATATTAAACATATGTATATATAATTTTGTATTAATTAAGTTATGGTGAAATTGAATGGAAATTATTTCGTCAATAAAGACACTTAAGTGTTGCACATGGGTCTTTACCTAGGTGTTGTACATGGGTCTTTACCTAGGTGCTGCACATGGGTCTTTAACTAGGTGTTGAACATGGGTCTTTACCTAGGTGTTGTACATGGGTCTTTACCTAGGTGTTGAACATGGGTCTTTACCTAGGTGTTGCACATGGGTCTTTACCTAGGTGTTGTACATGGGTCTTTACCTAGGTGTTGTACATGGGTCTTTACCTAGGTGCTGCACATGGGTCTTTACCTAGGTGTTGCACATGGGTCTTTACCTAGGTGTTGCACATGGGTCTTTACCTAGGTGTTGTACATGGGTCTTTACCTAGGTGTTGCACATGGGTCTTTACCTAGTTGTTGAACATGGGTCTTTACCTAGGTGCTGCACATGGATCTTTACCTAGGTGCTGCACATGGGTCTTTACCTAGGTGCTGCACATGGGTCTTTACCTAGGTGCTGCACATGGATCTTTACCTAGGTGCTGCACATGGATCTTTACCTAGGTGCTGCACATGGGTCTTTACCTAGGTGCTGCATCATGGGTCTTTACCTAGGTGCTGCACATGGATCTTTACCTAGGTGCTGCACATGGGTCTTTACCTAGGTGCTGCACATGGGTCTTTACCTAGGTGCTGCACATGGGTCTTTACCTAGGTGCTGCACATGGGTCTTTACCTAGGTGCTGCACATGGGTCTTTACCTAGGTGCTGCACATGGGTCTTTACCTAGGTGCTGCACATGGGTCTTTACCTAGGTGCTGCACATGGGTCTTTACCTAGGTGCTGCACATGGATCTTTACCTAGGTGCTGCAAATGGATCTTAACCTAGGTGTTGAACATGGGTCTTTACCTAGGTGTTGTACATGGGTCTTTACCTAGGTGTTGTACATGGGTCTTTACCTAGGTGTTGCACATGGGTCTTTACCTAAGTGCTATACATGGGGCTTTACCTAGGTGTAGTACATGGGTCTTTACCTAGGTGTTGAACATGGGTCTTTACCTAGGTGCTGCACATGGGTCTTTACCTAGGTGCTGCACATGGGTCTTTACCTAGGTGCTGCACATGGGTCTTTACCTAGGTGTTGCACATGGGTCTTTACCTAGGTGTTGTACATGGATCTTTACCTAGGTGTTGTACATGGGTCTTTACCTAGGTGCTGCACATGGATCTTTACCTAGGTGCTGCACATGAGTCTTTACCTAGGTGCTACACAGGGGTCTTTACCTAGGTGCTGCACATGGGTCTTTACCTAGGTGCTGCACATGGGTCTTTACCTAGGTGCTGCACATGGATCTTTACCTAGGTGCTGCACATGTGTCTTTACCTAGGTGCTGCACATGGGTCTTTACCTAGGTGCTGCACATGGATCTTTACCTAGGTGCTGCACATGGATCTTTACCTAGGTGCTGCACATGGGACTTTACCTAGGTGCTGTACATGGGTCTTTACCTAGGTGCTGCACATGGATCTTTACCTAGGTGCTGCACATGGATCTTTACCTAGGTGCTGCACATGGATCTTTACCTAGGTGCTGCACATGGATCTTTACCTAGGTGCTGCACATGGATCTTTACCTAGGTGCTGCACATGGATCTTTATCTAGGTGCTGCACATGGATCTTTACCTAGGTGCTGCACATGGATCTTTACCTAGGTGCTGCACATGGATCTTTATCTAGGTGCTGCACATGGATCTTTACCTAGGTGCTGCACATGGATCTTTACCTAGGTGCTGCACATGGATCTTTACCTAGGTGCTGCACATGGGTCTTTACCTAGGTGCTGCACATGGGTCTTTACCTAGGTGCTGCACATGGATCTTTACCTAGGTGCTGCACATGGATCTTAACCTAGGTGTTGAACATGGGTCTTTACCTAGGTGCTGCACAT
>NW_026509803.1:0-14297 GCF_026875155.1 Cherax quadricarinatus | reverse complement strand
ACAATAGGAAGTTTTGGGGGAAAGGGCCCCACCTCTGTGAAAAATGAAGTTTAAAGGAGATCCCCCACCTAATCGTTGTGAAAAATCGAAAAGGGGTTTTAATAACCCCAATTTTTTATTTTATAACCAAGCGAGGTTCCCTTTTGAAAACCCCACCCGGAAATTTTAAATTTTGTAAATTAAAAAATTTTATTTTTTTTTTTTCTTCCCCAAATATTTTTAAAATATTTTTTAAATTTTAAAATAAAAGTTAATATTAAAAAAAATTTTTAAAAAAGGGGGAAAACCCGGGGCCCTCCGGGTGGGCCCTAGCCACCCCACAAAAAAATTTAAAATAGGAATTTTTTCCCCGGGGAGCCGGGACCCGGGCCCAAAATGAATTTTTTTAGAGACCCGCGGGGGTCAAAGTGCCCTCCAACAAAAAATTTTTAAATTTTTTTAAAAATAAAGGGAAGGAACCCGTGGAATCGCCCTAAAAAAAAAATTTTTTTTTTTTTTTAAAATTTTTTTAAGAAGGAAAAATTGTTTTTATTGTAAAAAAATATAAAAGAGGAGGCCCTCGGGGCCGTCGTGCCCTCAACCAACAAAAAATTTATAAGGGGGAAACCTCGGGGCCGTCAGTGCAAAACCCCAACTATTTATTGGGGAACCCGGGGCCGTGGGCCCCCAAACCCAATTTTAAAAGGAAGGGGCCTTTGGGCCCAGGGAACCCCCAAAAAAATATGATTACTCCTTAGTCCTACCCCCAAAAAATTTTTGGAGGGGCCTTTTAGGGGATTAACCCCTTTAAAATTTAAAAGGGGGGCCGGGGGCCCCCTTTTTTTTCCCCCCCAAGGGCCTGTTTTTTTTAATCCTCCGGGGGTTCCCCCCCCGAATATATAAAAAACCGGGAATTTTCCCCAAAAAAAGGAAATTTGGTTTATATCTACTTATTTTCATTATAAGGGAATTCCTTGGTTTTTGGGGGGTTTGTTTTAAAAAACTGTCTCTTTCCCGGTATTCCTTTCCAATAGGGCTTTAACCCCGGGTTTAGGGTTCCCCCTGTTTTAAAATAATTTAAAATTTTGTTACTATTGTTCCCAAGCAAATTTAAAAAATTTTTTTTTAACTGGATTTTTTTCAAAATATTTTCGACTTGTCCCCGGTTTTAAGTTTTTCCACCTAAAAAAAATTAAGCACTTGTTTCAAAAGTCCATTCCCCAAACACATAATTTTTTTATTTGAACAACTGGGGTTTCTCCCAAATCCAGGTACTTTTAACCAACCCAAAGCGGGCCCTAAAAATCTCAGTACTTTTTAACCCAAAAGCCAAAGGGCTGGCCACTACAAATCGTCGGAAATTGTAACCAACCCTAAGTCTGGCACTAAACAGTCGTCTTGTAAAAAAGCCTAAGTCCCCCTCCCCCACCCCCCCCCCCCCCCCACCCCCCCCCCCCCCCCCCACCCCCCCACCCCCCCCCTGGCCACTACAACACGTCAGTATTGTAACCCAGCAAAGCCTGGCCACTACAACACAGTCATATTGAAACCAAGTAAGCCTGACCACACAACATCATCAGTACTTGAAACCCAACCCCAAAGCCTGGCACAAAAACCATCAGTCAGTATTTAACCAAGAAAGTCTGGCCATCAACTCACGTATTGAAAACCAAGCCTAATCGGGCCCTCAAACACCGTCAGTACTTGTAACCAACCCTAAGCCTGGCACTACAACTCGTCAGTATTGAAACCAACCCAAGCCTGGCCCTCAACTCAGTCGTACTTGTAACCAAGCCTAAGCCTGGCCCCTACAACATCAGTTACTTGAACCAATCCTAAGTCTGGCCATACAACATCGTCAGTACTTGAAACCCAAAGCCTAGTTCCATACAAAATCATCGTATGAAACCAAGCCTAAGCCTGGCCATAAAAACATCAGTCAGTATTGTAACCCAAGCCTAAGCGGGCCACTACAAATCAGTCGAAATTGTAACCAAGCCTAAGTTGGCCACTAAAACATCCGTCAAACTTTAACCAAGCCTAAGCCTGGGCCATACAAATCAGTCAGTCTTGTAAAAAAGCCTAAGCCGGGCCCACTAAAAAAACGTCATATTTGAACCCAAGCCTAACCCTGGCCCTACAACATCAGTCGTCAGTCTGTTCACACTGAAGTTGCTCCATAAACATATTTATCTCGTTATGTTATCTAGGGGGGTTTAAAATCTACTCAGGCTTCTAACGTTTTCCCTTAACAATCTTTTCATTATTTACTTCTCCCCTAATATTTTTCCCTTGCTAGACACATTTTCCCAAAGTTATTTTCTACATTCTCCTTCTTGGTACTCTTCTTGGTAACATACAACTTTATCATGAAGGTGTAATCCAATGTGTGATGGGATCCATAGCAATTGTACATTAATTCTTTTCCCTAATTTTTGATTCAACCTGGTTTCCCCCAATGAATGTTTTGGGAGTTTTTTTGGGTCAGGCTTAAATGATGACATAAAATCATAATGATACAGAGTAAGTCAGTGTCATGGGTTAGTTTTTAGCGCCATTAGGTTGAAAAAAATTCTTTTTTGCAGTTAGACGCCCAGTTGAAATTTCTTATGCCAAACTCAAAAAATTTTATTATCGTTCAAACTAGGGAGGTGGCAAAGGCAGATCCCCCTGCCAGAAGCCCCTTTTTTAGATCCATCAGTGTTATAATTGTGATAATTATTACTACCAGCTGGTTTGAAAAAATTTCTTTAGAGCAGTTGCTCAACAAGGATTTAAGAAGGGTTTAAAAGAAAGGGGGGGGAGCTTCTTGGGGGGCTTTTTGGGTTGTGATATTAAATGAACACTTCCATGGGGGGGGAAAACCCCCTTTTGTTGCTACAGGATACAGTTCTGCAGGTTTAAAATTAATGCAATTGCACGTTTCACAATCCATTTGATCTGTGTGTATTCCCTCAGACATTTGGTAAGATTCACTTGCGGGTTTTGGGTTCGTTTTCACATTCTAATCCCGAAAAGTGTTATTTAAAACAATCCTACACTGATACTGAAATCCTGCTCCCCCTCATGTTAAGAATTTTGTAGATCGGGGACATCAAAATAACCCGAGAGCTTCATTTTGAAATTAACCCCAAAGGGTCGGGAGAAACTTTCTCTAGCAATATCAACAGGGGAGCAGCATAATAAATTAAAGGACCTAACAAGGCTATTACTCTTCCCCACGATTTCACATTAGCCCATATTTGGGATTGTACCCAGCAAAGCTTTGAGAGCATTTAGCCTGCTTTACTTTTTTTTTAGTTGTTTTTAGTGGATTTGTTAAAGGTACATCTCCCCAAAAGTTTCTGTAAGTTTTAAGTACTGATGATTTCCCCTGCAAATGATGGGGGGGGGAGTCTTGTTGTTAATACTTTGTTTTAGGGAAGAATTATGGGGCCCTAGTCGATTAAAAATTGCTTGAATTCTTTAAAAATGGTGTTTCTTTTTTATGCCCTTTTTTGGGATCATGATATCAGCAAGCTTATGCTAATGTTTTTTGTGAGGCAGGTAGAGCATTTGGGAGAGCTTAATCAAAATTTTAAATAGCAGGGGACTAAGCCCCCCCTGGGGTTTTACTAAAGAATTTCTTTTGAATCCTTCGGCCGGGGAAAAGGAAGAGGTATCTATTTGCAGGTTTTCTTTTTTCCAGCGGAGTAAGCTACCACCAATTTTATTTGGTGTATGTATTTAAAACGGTTCGGTGCAATATAAAATGCAGATTTTAGATCAAAAAAGTGGAAAAACTAGTAGAGGGTGTGCAGTGAGGGGTGGAAATATATTCGCACACTTTTCCTTTCATAAAAACCCTTTAGGGTAGGGGGAAATTGATGTCTTTTTCGTAGTCAGTTTTTAAAAGCATATTCTTTCAAAAGTTTTACAAAGAAAAACTATTTAAGGAGATCGGCCTAAAGTACGGGGTTTTGGGTTTAGGGATAGGCAAAATGAACTATTGGCCCGGGAAGTGGGAAAAAAGCCCTCAAGTAACTGGATTATACAGTCCCACGAGGGTTATCAGGCACGTGCCTTAGATTCTGAAATTTTTCATAGGTTATACCACCCTCCCCAGGGCATTTGATCGCCCTTTTATTTAATGCATTATCTAATTCATCTCGGAAAAGAGGCAATCACTCTCATCAATATTTTGTCATAAAATTAATCAGTTTCAACATTTCTTCGAAGTACTCTCTAAATTTTTCTAATAAGGGAAAGGCTTTCATCCCTGGATTTTTTGACCAGTATTTATGAGGTCATTTTTTTTTTAAAGAGGAAAGGGTTTTGGAACTTTGCCGTCTTTTTCCTGGTTTTTTATTTATCCCTTTCCAAGCCAACCAAAGGGGGGCTATTTAATCCACTAAAAAACGTTCCGACCCTTTTCCCTAAGTTTTCCTTTTTTTTCCTTGATTTGTTAGTGCAGTTTGGGAAAAACTTTTCTGAGAGGTCGGGGGTTTTTACATTCCGGGTATCTTACCAATCCCTAGCTGCTTTTTGTTAATTGCGCAGCTGTGGATCTTTTGTTTTACATTGGTTTTTTTTTGTTATTTATAGGGGGAGGGTCTTTGTTTCCTTTTTCCTGCCACTTGTTCTGTGAGAACACTCTTTTGGGGTATTTAAATCACTTAAATTTTTGTGTCCCAATGGGCTCTTTAATTCTTATACCATTGATAAGGGGTTTTAAAAAGTTGTCTCTGTGTTCTGGTTTGAGAATAAGTTTCCTCCTTCTTATTTAGCTCCTTGATTGCTGGAGATGTGTAAAGATTGCAGTTGTAGTTTGGGGAAGTGATCGATAAAAGACTTAAAACTATGACAGGTCATGCTCGATTGAGTTTAAATCCAAGACACAGATCTGTACCCACCATATTGGAGTAGGCCTTAGTGCCCACAATTCGAACTTTATCATGCTCGTTTAGCAATCCCCTTGTTTGTTCCATTGGGTTTTTGTTATAGACCCCCCAAATATTCTTTGTCGGCATTAAAATCCCCAAGAATGAGGGTTTGGTTCACTATTGTGCGTCTGGTAAAGCTCAGGTCGAACGGTTTCGTGGGGCATAGAGAAAAAAAAATGTTTAGGAAAAAAACGCCTGATATTTTACACCTGTACTGCATGTTAACTCGACTGCAAGGGAAAAGGGGTGAATGGCAGTTCTTTTGACATCTCAACCCAAAAGTTGGTTGACCTTTTGGTTATAAATGCATATCCCGGGAAGTTTGCTGGAGGGGCTCCTCTTTCAATTACATTTCCCGCAAACAGTGACATCAATTTCTTTGGGTGCAATAAAAATTTATGTAAGTCAGGCCCGCTTCCTGATGGAAAAAATGTTCCCTGAAAGATTTTTAATTTATCCCTTGTAGTAGTTATTAAATCTCTTTCTCATAAAATGGTAAAAAATTTATGCTTTGAACAGGTCAGACACTTAGAGCAAAAAGCTTGTTTTTAGCTTTATCTTCAGGACCTTTTTTTTTAATCATTTTCGGCATTTTGGCAGCCAGTTAAAAGGCAAGTCTTGAAAGGGAAGATTTTGGGGTTTTTTTCCCCAAAAATTTTGGGAAACTGAACGGGGATTGCTGCACTTTTGATCATCACCTGCTCAAAGGGGATCATCCTGATTACATATATTATTAAACTTGTCAGGATCGTTCAAAATGCCAATTTTTTTTTTTTGGAAATTTGTTTTAATTTTAGGAAAGGTCGGCGAATCCAAAGCCCCTTTCCCGGGGATGGCCTTCTGGGTTAGTGCTTTCTTTTAAACCTTACCTTAACAGGGCCTGGTTACTTGTGTTCTCTGTTTCTCATTTATTGCAGGGAGGTCCTGTCATCTGATCTCTCCAATTTCCGGAGGGTTTCCCGTGTGGTGTCCCTCTGATGTTGTGTTGTGTGTACTGGGAGAATGACAAAACCATCCCCTATTCAGGGGGGGAGCCATAGGGTTTCTGTAGTGAGCCGTAGTTTCCCTATGTGCTGCAGGGGTGTAGCTCCTCCAACCCCGGGGTGTGTGTGGCATTCTGGTATCACCGAATCCTTTGCAGTGGGTGGGGTTTTGCACCACTTTGCAGAGGTTCAGTCTAGTCTGGCTGTGGGAGTGGATGGCCCCCCCCCCCCAGTTACCCTTAAAGGAGTTATAGGTTTACATCGAAGTTGTTTTGGGTTTTGATGCTGTCCTTTTCGGAAAAAGAACCCCCAAATCTTTTTCAGTTAATTCACTTAAATTTTTGGCTTCAGGGCCCCACTGTACATTCTTAGTGGAAAGTTTCCCCACATTTTCCCACCAAGAAGTGATTCCCCAGTCTACTGCAACAGGCCCTAGTGTGGCATTTGTAAAACCCCAAGTTTTGGGGTAGGACATTCGTTTTTTGGGAAAAGTAAAACCCTGCACAGATATTCGGGGGGAAGGGCCAAAACCCCCCAATGCAATAATTTGGGATTTTCCTTTTGTCTTTAGGGTTTATATATCTCAATTTGAGTCAGATGGGAGGGTCCTGCAGAGAGGGTATCCAAAGTTTGTATGACCCATTTTTTAAAAGTGGGGAGTGACTGAGGAGGCAGCATTAATCCCCCATAAGGTGTTTTAAAATAGTCATTGATCATTTCATTCTGTTTCCCCAAAAAACAAGTTTTTGTGGTTTTTCCTAAATTTTTCCTTTGGTTTTTTAGCTTGTTTACAGTGCCTTAGCCCCGCACACTTAGCAGGCAGCGGGGGTTGTCAGGGAAGTTCAGCTTAAACACTTTTTTTGAAAAAAGACTTCTTGCAGCCTTGTGCACCCAAAGGCGTTTAGTTTACTTATGACGAGTCAAGTGAGGGCTGACTACGTCGATGCTCTGCCCCTTTTCACTTTTTCTCTTTTGTTTTTTTTTTAAAGGCTGGAAGCATCATATTTCCATCCCTGAGAAATAGGTTCCTTAGCAGTTGCCCTGTTTGCCAGTGATGTTTCTGGTGAAAATCACAACACAAATTCCTCGCTTTTCTTTTTCCCTTTTTAGCTTATGCAAGAGCAAAAATTCATAAAAAAGTCAGAAGTCCAAAATAGATCACAAGCAAATGCTCAAGTTTAATTTAAACCCCCCAACCCCTATAACCCAGCCACCACCCCTCAAATCGAACAAAACCAAAACCCAAAAACACCGCAAAACCTCTTTTATGTGTGTTAATTTTTTTTTTTTTTATTATTATCCACCGGGCCCCCATTCCCCACCAAGGGGGTGGCCCCGAAAAAAAAAAAAACTTTCACCATCATTCACTCCACACGTCTTGCCCGAAGGGTGTTTAAAGTTTTTTTTAAACTGCAACATTAAACCCCTCCTTCAGGTGCGGCATGTACTTCCATCTCCAGGATCAAGTCCGGCCCCGCCGGGTTTCCCGAAACCTTTTTAAAAGTTACTTTTCTCACACCCCAAAAGACGCAAGATTAAAAACCATTTGTCTCCATTCACTCCCATCAAACACGCTCACGCTGCGCGGAAATCCCGCCCCCGCACACAAAAACCCCCTTTACCCCCTCCTCCCAAACCCCCCCTAGGCCCCCCTACCCGCCTTCCCTTTCCCCTCGACTGATACACCCTTTAAGTCATTCTGTTTTGCTCCATTTTTCTACATGTCCGAACCACCCCAACAACCCTTCATGATTAATGGATGGCAGGCAGGGGGGCTTAACCCTTATCACAAATTACAAAGATGAAAAAGAGAGAGAGAGAGGGGGACAAAGTAGGGAAATTGAGCATAAAATTAAATTCTGTCAACATCACATTAAAAGAGGTTAAACAATGATAACTTTTACTTGATTTGTTCGGCTACTGCCCCCTAATGTACCTCACTAAATAATATATAGCGAATCACAATGAAGCTGAAGACAACCCTTACCCCCCAAAAAAGGGTTGTAAAAAGTTTTACTAAAAAAAAAAAAAAAAAAAAAAAAAAAAAAAAAAAAAAAAAAAAAAAAAAAAAAAAAAAAAAAAAAAAAAAAAACTAGGGGAATGTTACAATGACAATGAGAAAAATCACCTGGTCGACTTTCCTTTGGGCCATCCCGGGTAATACAATTAATGTTTATAGTATCAAGCATAAGTGTGCGCGTAGATAGATGACCAGTACCTAAACAATCTCCTTTCACACGCGTTATATGTTGCAATGTTTACCCAAATACACCCCAAATGTACACTTTTCATTGAAATTTTTTGTGTTGATGTAAATATAAAGGTGGTACACCGTGGGCGTAATAAACAACTCAACTTCTCAAAGTCAACATAGGCCCAGCTTTGGAGAGGTACCGCGTTTTAAAGTGTTTATTATGGTCATGCGTGTCTGCGTCATTAAATTGGTGCATAGAATTCAACCTACAATCCAGTTGACAAAAAGTCTTTTAAAAAAATTTCACAATGTATAACTAGAAGTATTTGATTGCAAAATTTTTACATTACAATTTTAACAGGGCTAGACCCTAGTGAGATGGCAAGGAACATAGATGTTTTAAAAGGGACTTTGCTTAACTATTTAAAGGTTAACCGAAATTTTTCCCAAAAGGAAAGTATTCATGAAAATGAAATTATGGGAGGTAAACTTGTTACAGTAAAAATCAAAGCTAAGTTACACACTCACACCACAGATGAACACTGAATTTGAAAAATCTGGGAAATTTTGCAGTTAAAGTTTCAGTCTGAACGGAAAAAGTATTAGAAAAAACCCGCAATGACACTGGACAAGCAATTTAATTTTGTAACCCTATTTAATAGTTCGTTACACTGAGCAGAGCATGTATTACATGATTTATCAAATGTAAGGAGTCGTACACGAACACCCTAGCCTTTTTTAAAATTTAAACGGCTTACAAAAGACAATTAACTGTTGGGGAAAAGCGCACTTAACACTTCAGCCAAAGTATGACAGATGAATGTTCATGGTACAAACCCAAACACCCAAATTTTTATTTTAAAGGAAAAACCCCTTTGGCTGTCCCATCAAAATGTCGCACTGCAATGTCGTCAAATTGTTTCAAGCCATTTTAGGAAACCCCGGTATGCCAGCAGCATCAGAATGTAACCAGACTCTAGGGGCCCCAGGCGCTAAACTGCAGGCTGCTTAGCTTGTTCTGGGGTAGCTTTTTGTGGCCCTAAGCTTGCTTTACCGTGCCGCCAAACCCCCACAACCCCCCGGACACCTGCTTGCAGCAGGCGGGAGGCAACAGGGGAAAACCCCGCAAAAGAGCGGGTGCGGCACAGAGGACAAAGGCACTCAAGACCTTGGGTTGGCAAAAAAACCCCCTCTAGCCCCAAAACAATAGAGGCGAACGGCTGGTTCCCCAAAAAAGGAAGGAGAAGGGACAAGGAAGGGATATTCACTCGCTAAAAAACAGGCAATATGGGTTTTGTGGCCTGCGGTGCAGGGCAATTTTTAAGGGCATTCCTGGCCCACAGTCTCTCGAGAGTTACCACCCTGTACTACTTTTTAACTCCCAACCCCCAGCACTTAACACTCTAGAAAGTGTCTTGGAATGACAACAATTTTCCTAAATAAGAACTAGTTCTCAAACACCGAAGGGCGGGCCGGAACACTGAGAACGTTTCACAAAGGCATTCTGGGATTCAAAAAAAAAAGTGCCTTTGGCCCTTCACTGGGTGGCGGAGCGCGTTTGGCCTGGATCAGCTAAACTCGCCCTTATCCCATATGTAATAATGACAGAGTTAAGGGATACTGGTGAATAGGGAAAATCGAGGAAGGGGAAATTTACCTCATAGACACACCGTATGGGTGTAAGTGGCTGGGGCTTTAAAATGTCATTTTTAAGGCCCCCACAGGCCAGACTTCCTCACTCATTTTTTAAACCCACATAGGAATGATGGGGCACAATGTCCCAAGTCCGAATCCACTCATGAAAAATTCAAAAAAAATCTGCAGCCTTGGGAATCAATATTGGGGTACCCGCGGTGCGCAAAATACACCCCTAACTTACGTCGTTTATAGAGGGGGAACGGCTGAGTTTTAAAAGGGGAGAAAGGGGGGGGAACGAGACGCAGGGGGAAAATGAGCAGCAATTTGCCTTTCTTCACATGTCAATATGGGGTAAGTCTCGGAGGTGATGCAGGCCCCGCCAAGGTCACCGGCTGAGGCAACTTTCAAAGTTACCAAACACTAATACTCGTCCCCCTTTTTTTCCCCCCCCCAAACCCCCCCCCCCCCCCCCCCCCCCCCCCCTTACATGGGGGTTAAACTCAGGGACTGCACACTCGGGTTTTTTTCCTTTGGTTTTTTGGTTTAAAACGATGATTGTGGCATTTTGAAGGCAAAGTAGCAGTGGACTAGCAAAATTCGGTCTACACGTATTGATAGAGGGAAAGCTGAGGTCAAAAAGAAAAGGAAAAGGGGGAAACAAGGCCCTTAAAGGGCCCCTTTGCAAAAAAGGGAAAACTATTTCCCGTGCCCCACAACCCAACTATTAATAATTAAGAGGAAGGACCCCTGGCCATCAGGGCCCACAACCCAACAATAAATAAGGAAAAGGACTTGGGTGTAGTGCCCCACAACCCCAAAAAAATTAAGAGGGAGGCCTCGGAGCCTCAGTGCCCTACAACCCAATAATAAAAGACGGAGGACCTCGGGGGGTCAGGGCCGTCGGGCCCTACAACCCCAACAATATATAAGAGAGGAGGACCCCCGGGGCCGTCATTTCCCCCACAAACCAACATATTTTAAATAAGGAGGAGGACCCTCGGGGCCTCAGGGCCCTACAAACCCAAAAAATAAATAAGAGAGGAGGACCCGGGGCCGTCAGGGCCCTGCAACCCAACAATAATATAAGAGAGGAGGACCTTGGGGCCGTCAGTGCCTACAACAAAACAATAATATAAGAGAGGATGACTTTGGGCCATCAGAGCCCTACAACCCAACATTAATATAAGAGAGGAGGACCTCGGGGCCGTCAGTGCCCTACAACCCAACAATAATATAAGAGAGGAGGACCACGAGGCCGTCAGGGTCCTACAACCCAACAATAATATGAGAGAGGAGGACCTCTGGGCCATCAGTGCCCTACAACCCAACAATAAAATAAGAGAGGAGGACCTTGGGGCAGTCAGGGCCCTACAACCCAACAACAATATAAGAGAGGAGGACCTCGGGGCCGTCAGTGCCCTACAACCAAAAATAATATAAGAGAGGAGGACCTCGGGGCTGTCAGTGCCTTAAAACCCAACAATAATATAAGAGAGGAGGACCTCGGGGCCGTCAGTGCCATACAAACCAACATATTAATAATATAAGAGAGGAGGACCTCTGGGCCATCAGTGCACTGCAACCCAACAATAATATAAGAGAGGAGGACCTCAGGGCCGTCAGTGCCCTACAACCCACAATAATATAAGAGGAGGACTCGGGGCCGTCAGGGCCCTACAACCCAACAATAATATAAGAGAGGAGACCTCTTTGCTGTCAGTGCACTACAACCCAACAATAATATAAGAGAGGAGGACCTCGGGGCCATCATTGCCCAACAACCCAACAATAATATAAGAGAGCAGGACCTCAGGGCCATCAGTGCCCTACTTCCCAACAATAATATAAGAGAGGACAACCTTGGGGCCGTCAGGACCCTGCAACACAACATATTAATAATATAAGAGAGGAGGACCTCGGGGCTGTCAGTGCCCTACGACCCAACAATAATACAAGAAAGGAGGACCTCGGGGCCGTCAGGGCCCTACAACCCAACAATAATGTAAGAGAGGAGGACCTCGGGGTTGTCAGGGCCCTACAACTCAACAATAATATAAGAGACGAGGCCCTCGGGGCCGTCAGTGCCCCACAATCCAACAATAATATAAGAGAGGAGGACCTCGGGGCCGTCAGTGCCCTACAACCCAACAATAATATAAGAGAGGAGGACCTCGGGGCCGTCAGTGCCCTACAACCCAACATATTAAAAATATGAGAGAGGAGGACCTCAGGGCTGTCAATGCCCTGCAACCCAACAATAATATAAGAGAGGAGGACCTCGGGGCCGTCAGGGCCCTACAACCAAAAAATAATATAAGAGAGGAGGACCTCGGGGCCATCAAGGCCCTACAACCCAACAATAATATAATAGAGGAGGACCTCGGGGCCGTCAGTGCTCTACAACCCAACATATTAATAATATAAGAGAGGAGGACCTCAGGGCTGTCAGTGCCCTGCAACCCAACAATAATATAAGAGAGGAGGACCTCGGGGCCGTCAGGGCCATACAACCCAACAATAGCATAAGAGAGGAGGACCTCGGGGCTGTCAGGGCCCTACAACCCAACAATAATATAAGAGAGGAGTACCTCGGGGCAGTCAGTGCCCTACAACCCAACAATAATATGAAAGAGTAGGACCTCGTGGCCGTCAGTGCCCTACGACCCAACAGTAATATAAGAGAGGAGGACCTCGGGGCCGTCAGTGCCCTACAACCCAACAATAATATAAGAGAGGAGGACCTCGAGGCCGTCAGGGCCTATCAATCCAACAATAATGTAAGAGAGGAGGACCTTGGGGCCGTCAGTGCCCAATAATCCAACATTAATATAAGTGAGGAGGACCTCGGGGCCGTCAGTGCCCTACAACCCAACAATAAAATAAGAGAGGAGGACCTCGGGGCCGTCAGTGCCCTACAACCCAACATATTAAAAATATGAGAGAGGAGGACCTCGGGGCCGTCAGTGCCCTACAACCCAACAATAATATAAGAGAGGAGGACCTCAGGGCCGTCAGTGCCATACAACCCAACATATTAATAATATAAGAGAGGGGGACCTCGGGGCAATCAAGGCCCTACAACCCAAAAATAATATAAGAGAGGACAACCTCAGGGCCATCAAGGCCTATAACCCAACAATAATATAAGAGAGGAGGACCTCGAGGCCGTCAGGGCCTATCAATCCAACAATAATATAAGAGAGAAGGACCTCGGGGCAGTCAGGGCCATACAACCCAACAATAGCATTAGAGAGGAGGGCCTCGGGGCCGTCAGGGCCCTACAACCCAACAATAATATGAGAGAGTAGGACCTCGGGGCCGTCAGTGCCCTACGACCCAACAATAATGTAAGAGAGGAGGACCTCGGGGCCGTCAGTGCCCTGCAACCCAACAATAATATAAGAGAGGAGGACCCCGGGGCTGTCATTGCCCTACAACCCAACAATAGTATAAGAGAGGAGGACCTCGGGGCCGTCAGTGCCCTACAACCCAACATATTAATAATATAAGAGAGGAGGACCTCGGGGCCGTCAGTGCCTTACAACCCAACATATTAATAATACAAGAGAGGAGGACCTCGGGGCCGTCAGTCCCCTACAACCCAACATATTAATAATATGAGAGAGGAGGACCTCGGGGCCGTCAGTGCCCTACAACCCAACATATTAATAATATAAGAGAGGAGGACCTCGGGGCCGTCAGTGCCCTACAACCCAGCAATAATATAAGAGAGGAGGACCCCGGGGCTGTCAGTGCCATACAACCCAACAATAATATAAGAGAGGAGGGCCCCGGGGCTGTCAGTGCCCTACAACCCAACAATAATATAAGAGAGGAAGACCTCGGGGCTGTCAGTGCCCTACAACCCAACAATAATATTAGAGAGGAGGACCCCGGGGCTGTCAGTGCCCTATAACCCAACAATAATATAAGAGAAGAGGACCTCGGGGCCGTCAGTGCCCTACAACCCAACATATTAATAATATAAGAGAGGAGGACCTCGGGGCTGTCAGTGCCCTACAACCCAACATATTAATAATATAAGAGAGGAGGACCCCGGGGCTGTCAGTGCCCTACAACCCAACAATAGTATAAGAGAGGAGGACCTTGCAGCTGTCAGTGCCCTACAACCCAACAATAGTATAAGAGAGGAGGACCTCGGGGCTGTCGTGCCCTACAACCCAAAACATTAATAATATAAGAGAGAGGACCCCGGGGCTGTCAGTGCCATACAACCCAACATATTAATGATATAAGAGAGGACCTCGGGGCCGTCAGTGCCCTACAACCCAACATATTAATAATATAAGAGAGGAGGACCTTGGGACCGTCAGTGCCCTACAACCCAACAATAATATAAGAGAGGAGGACCCCGGGGCTGTCAGTGCCCTACAACCCAACAATAATATAAGAGAGGAAGACCTCGGGACTGTCAGTGCCCTACAACCCAACAATAATATAAGAGAGGAGGACCCTGGGGCTGTCAGTGCCCTACAACCCAACAATAATATAAGAGAGGAGGACCACGGGGCCGTCAGTGCCCTACAACCCAACATATAAATTAAAGAGGGGGACCTCGTG
>NW_026509802.1:0-14184 GCF_026875155.1 Cherax quadricarinatus | reverse complement strand
GAAAACATAATTACATGTTGGTTTTTAAAGTACAAAGTGGTATCATGGGGGGGTTATCAGGCACACAATACTAGTACATAATTACAATGTTGGTTGTTAAGTACAAAGTGAGTATCATGCCGGGGTATATCAGGCACACTAATACTAGTACATAATTACAATGTTTGTTGTTAAGTACAAAGTGAGTATCATGCTTGGGTATATCAGTATCATGCCGGGGTATGTCAGGCACACTAATACTAGTACATAATTACAATGTTGGTTGTTAGGCACAAAGTGAGAATAATGCCGGGGTATATCAGGCACACTAATACTAGTACATAATTACAATGTTGGTTGTTAAGTACAAAGTGAGAATAATGCCGGGGTATGTCAGGCACACTAATACTAGTACATAATTACAATGTTGGTTGTTAGGCCCAAAGTGAGAATAATGCCGTGGTATATCAGGCACACTAATACTAGTACATAATTACAATGTTGGTTGTTAGGCACAAAGTGAGAATAATGCCGGGGTATATCAGGCACACTAATACTAGTACATAATTACAATGTTGGTTGTTAGGCACTGTTGTGATAGAAACACAGGCCTTATCTCTAGGCTTTATTGAACATAGAATCTTCATAGTACTTCTGCAACAACAAAATATAATGACTAGTACATCTAATAATAGCTTCTACAGGGATGGTGATGTCTTGCATATGTCAAGAGAAAAGTTATAACTACAGGCCACATATTTAAACTCACCATGTAATCTGCATCGCTGATAAATGGATAAAGTAGGAGAGAATCACACACCATGTGTTGGTGCCCATGACACACACCAAACTGTTGTTGTTGTTAAGGGCCCCTAGAGGTGGTGCAGTATTATCCTGTGCTGCTCCCCACAGGACCCGTATCCTACAATTTTCCCCCTTCTAAAATATCAGAGACAGTAATCTCCCAAACTGTTAGGTGGGCGACGTACACGTCCCGACCTTCCATAGCCCTTGAGCCTCTTCACCAGGTTCGATATTTTCCAGCGGGGTTTGATTAACTGCTGGAGCAGAATCCTCTATTTCCTAGGGGTAGTCTCAAGGGGCTTTCCAGGAGAAAACGAAGCATCTTTCACATCTATTGGTGTATCTTGAGATTCCCACACTAATAGGGATTTCAACTGGGGGTAAATGTCTTGTAGATACTGTAGTCTCCCTTTACCATTTTTGGTAGCGAATGTGGGCGTAATGTGGGTTAGCTTGCAGGAGCTCTACCTCTTCCCTAAAGGATCCGTCTTGTTCATCCTACGGTGACTCTTCAGGAGAATGGGTCCAGGATGACATAACCAAGTGGGCACGGAGGCTCCCGTAGAGGAACGACGGGGAAAATTTGAGGAGTTTTTCATAAAGGGGTTTGGCATTAGTTGGCTTTGCACAGAAATTTGATTTTAATAGAGTAAAGAGCATCGGTAGGACAGTTTTCCCTGTGTTAAAAAAGGAAAGATTGCGCGATTTTAAATTTTTTCATTGTAATTTCCTTCCCATATAGTACCATTGAACCTCCCTTTGGGGTCATTGTTGAGGGTTGAAAGTTTTTGGGTTTCTGTTTTTGGCAGGAAATACCTTTGTACCCAAACAAAAACTCCTGAAGTTCTTTACTCAAAACCGGGGATCCCCGTCTGAATGGATTTTAAGCTGGTTTCCCAAAAAATTTAAGAACAACTGTAAAAGCCCCAAACTAAAAACATTTTTGAAGCAGCCATATTTGCACGGGGGAAAATTTAAAAAGGGAAAAAACCTTGAATATTATTTCTATTTTAAGGAAATCCCCTATTTGATTTGTGTTGGTAGGGTCCTTTAAAAACAAATTTTAAAAATTCTTTCAAAAAGGTTGGGTGGTTTTTAAAATGAGATGAGCCCTTTCTGGTTTGTTTGAAATTTTTGGCTTGCCCCAATGCACATACTCTGAATGCTTGTCCTTTGTCGCACACCCTTTCCACTGATTTAGGGGCTGTTCTTTGATTTGAAAAAAAGGGTTTACAGGCTTTAAAAATCCTGGGTGACACAAAGCCTTGGGGAGAGCTAGGTGATTGCAAATCTTTGACATGCGCTCCACATTTGGGCCCTTTAAGAGAATTTGCATCAGGTGGGATGTTCTTTTCCCCCGGGTTTCGGTACAGAATATCAAAGTTTAAACCGATATTTCCCTTTTCCCTCCGGCGTAAATATCTTGTTTTCTTTATCTTCACTTTTGTCCCCTTTTGGGTCAAACATATACACACGGACCGTTGGTAAAGCCCTTTAGGGTTTAAAATGTTTTACCAGTTAAAAAAATCCCTTCCATTTGGCGAATGTTAAAAGAGGGGCCTTGGTTCCCTTTTTTAACACCCAGCAAAAACATTTCTCTGACCCTTGGGAAAATTTTCCCCGAAAAAAAGGCTACTGGCCCGCCCCTTTTGAGAAAAGACTGCAAAAAATTGGCAATGTCAGATGCATTTTTTCCATTTCGAAGGGTTTTGGGAAATTTCACCCAATTTGGTTTTTAAAACTACTGAGTTTTCAAGGGCCCTTTTTTGGGGAGTTTGGAAAAGGGGTTTCCCTTGTTTCCTTTGCACGGGAAAATTGGGGTGCATAAATTTGGGCGGCTTTACTTAAATTGGTTGTAGAATCCATTGTAGAAATTTAAGCAAAGAGCCCAAGGGGTTTCTTCGGAGTGACTTTTTGTCTTGGGTTTGGGAAGTTCCCGTGAGGTTTGTATTTCGTTCGGGGGTTTTGGGGAAAAATTTTTGAACCCCCTTTCCCACTCCCCATAAAAAAGGTTGCTAACCCTTTTTAGTTGGAAAAAGTGCTTTTTTTCCCTCTTTTTAACTGATTTTTTTCTTTTTGGCGGCTTAAAAAAACTTATCAGGTTTTGCATCATTTTCCCTTGGGTCTTCCCCCAAAAATGGTAAATTTTCTAAATACGGGGGTGGGTTTTCCCATGAGTTGCTTTTTCCTGAATGAGTGAACCCTAATTCGTTGGGGGCAGGCTCCCCATTGGTGAAAAAAAGGGGGGGACTTGTAAACTGTTTAAGGGGCCATAAATGGGCCTGAAAACGTTTGTGTTTTGGTTTATTTTAAATTCCTTTTTGGGATTTTAATGTTGGGGGCCCCTCTGAGACCCCAAATTGTGCAAAAACCCCCGTAGTACTGAGCAATTTTGTTCACTTGTATCGTCAATTCGAGGTAGAGGGTACCCATCAAAAAGGGGGATTTTTTGTTAAATTTTTTCGGTAAACGATACCAGGGTTCCTTTTTCCTATAACCATCTTTTAAAAACAAACCCAAACCCGTTTCCGCCAAAGGGGAAACACTCGGTTCTATAATTCCCTCCCTTAAAACAGCCCCTTTTGTTTCTTTTAATGAAATCCCATTTCCCCATAAAAAATAGGGGTGACTTAGCTGATATTGGATGGAATCCGCGGTAAGATTTGCAAACAGCTTGGTGGGGGTTTTTTTAAAGTGCTAAGTCCACAGACAAAAAGGAAAGGGGCCAGTTCCCTCCATTTGTTAAGGTGACCCCTACCATGCAGCTTCTGAAAGTCTGACCCAAAGGGTAAATCCCGAGCACAGTTGTGGCAGAATAGTAAATGTACATTTGATAATTTTTCCATTTAAAACCCGGGGATTTTTCCTTTTCCAAAAACCCCCAAGGTCTGAATGAGAGAGGGTGTTTATTTCCCTGGAAACGGTACCCGAGGGGTGAAAGAAAAGTCAAGGGGAGCCGTTTTAAAATAAGTCAAAGGGTTTATGAAACCTCTGAGCTGGCCCCCTATCCCTTTAAAACCCTCTTTCTTCTGTTCCTTTTTTGAATACTTTTTTACAAAATGCCCTTTTACAGTGAATTTGGAGGAGCCGCAAAAAAGTCCAATTTTTTGCTTAGGGGTTTGCATAATCATGGGGTTTTGTGGAGGAAAAATTTTTTGTTTATGCAAAAAGGGGAACCGGCTTTTCTTTAGCAAAAAAGGGCCTTTTTTTTGTGGGGATTTATGGCACCCTTGCTTCACGGAGGAAGGGGCACTTTGGGGGTGGGATGTCTTGAAAAAACCAAAAAAGGGAAAAACCCGTTTAATGCTGCTGCTGTCCCCTTTTAGGCCCGGTTTTTCCCCCGTAAATTTTATTGCAAGAGTCTTGGTCAGGAAATTTCAGATCTTTTCCACTCGAGAAGGCTGAGTTTTTCTGTTTTTCTTTCGGAAAATTTTTCTGGGTGAAACTAGATCTTTCCCGGTCAAAAGGGAGCGGCTAAGTCGAGAGTTTTATTTTTCCAATAAACGCTGCCTTTTATTGGGGGATTGGGGGCCACTTTATAAAAAGAAACCCTGATTTGGGTTCTTCACAAAAACTTTGGGAGCTGTCACGGGTTGGAAAGGGGACAGTCCTTTCCTAAAAAAATTTTTAATGCTTGGAAAAATATTCCTCTTTAAGGGGGCTCATCAATTTTGGCCCCCGGCCCCCCAAATTTTCCCGGGGGATAGGGTGCAAAGATTTAAATTTTTAGGTTTTAAAATATGAGAAATTGAGGGTTTTGATAGCCTTTTTCGTTTGGTTTTTTCACTTTAGAAAAAAGCCTTTATTTTTTCTTAGTTGTCAAAAAAAATTTTATGGCAGACTTAGTTTTTTCAGATTTTTTCTTTAGGAAAAAGGGGTCCCCAAGAAGTTTACCCAAAATCTTAAACCAAATGTTTCCCCTTTCCCGAGCAACCGTTGATTAAACTGGGGTACAGTTTGGGCCCCTCAGGGGTTTTAGTAAAAAGCTCCATGTTGTGATGGTTTGTTAGCGCAGGAAACAAACCACCAGGTTGCCCAGGATTTTGGTTTTAAAAAAAAATTGGGTTTTTGATTGAAAAAACAGGCCCCCTTATCTTAGGCTTTATTGAACATAGAATTTTTTCATAAAAACTTCTGCAACAAAAAAATATAATGCTAGTACTTTAAATAATGCTTTCAGGGATGGTGATGTCTTGCATATGTCAAGAGAAAATTAAAAAAGGGCCCAATTTTTTAAATCCCATGAAATTGCATCGTGATAATGGATAAAGTGGAGAAATTACCACCTGTTTTGGTGCCCATGAACACCCCAAAAACTGTTGTTGTTTTTAAAAGGGCCCCTAGGGTGGTCATTTTTTTTCCCTGCTGCTGCTCCCCCAGGCGTATCATACGGCACAAAGTGAGAATAATGCGGGTATATCAGGCCACTAATCTAGTACATAATTACGTGTTGGTTTTTAATAAAAAAAGTAGAATTTTCCCGGGGTATGTCAGGCCCCTAATTTGGTAAAATTTTTTCAATTTTGGGTTTGTTAAGTACAAAGGGATATCATGCCGGGTTATCAGGACACTAATACTAGTACATAAATTACAATGTTATTTAAAGTAAAAAGTGAGTATCATGCCGGGGTTTATCAGGACACAAATCTAGTACATAATTAAAAATTTTGGTTTGTTAAGTACAAAGTGAGTATCAGTGGGGTATATCAGGCACATAATACTAGACAAAATAAATTTTAAACTAGACAAGATGCATGGTTAATTGTTTTTTTAAAATATTTTTTTAAATGTTAATGGAGGTGTCAAGGTAGGGGTTTTTAATAAGAAGAATAATCTTGAAGTTAAACATAATAAAAAACAAAAATAAAATTAATGGTACAAACAGAAATTTTTTCATGGACTGCAAGATGTTTAATCACTAGGCCCCAAAATTAATAATTAATAAAAGTTTTTTGGGTTTTTATGGTTTATGGGGCCACGGGGGTCAATGCCCCTGGGCCCCGATCTGGTCGGGTCATGGTAGTGGGCCTGATCAATAGGTGTTCTTAGGCGAATTAAAATTTGACATAAGAACAAAATCTGTTGGTCGGGTTTTAAGGTCCTCCATACAAACCCGGGGGAAATCAGGGGGACCTGTAGTGTGTGGATTATGAGTTTGCCAGATTCGGTGGTTAGGTTAGAATACACTTAATAAATTAACAATTTGACTTACACAAAGTTATTGAACTTAGAAATTATTGAACGTTTCCCACTTTGGTTCAATTTTAAAGGTACTTTTCGTCATGGAAGCAATCAAAATCATTTATTTCGTTATATCTTTCCATTCTATAAAAATGAGCCCAAAAAAAATGAGAAACAATCATAAAACCATCGAAAATATCTGCAAAGAGGAGCAAATGGCTGAAAAGTGAACTCCCTTTTTTTTATCCATGTTTTTTTTTTTGTTATCGTTAAGCATCTTTCCATCATACATTGCCCAAGTTTCAATGAGATAGCCCAACAAAAAACCCGAGAAAAAAAAATATTTACCAAAAATACACATGGCACGCCCAAAGCAGGTCTGGAAATAAGTCACTTTGCTTTTCTGGGTTTCCCGGTTTCTATACTACATGCTATGTATGAATCTATGTAACTGATTTGTGATCCCTGAAAAAACTTATTTTTTTGTCTGTCAATTGCTACAAGAAACCGCCCATTCACTTATTTCAACTCCCCAATAAAGGGCAGAATTTTGGCAATTTGGCCAATTTCACAAAAATTTAATAGATGTCTTTTCAAAAATAGGGCCCAAAATAAACGTGTAGACTTCCTGGCACAAAAAATAACATTTTCTTGTTATTGTCGGGGCTCCGGGCCCTCTTATATTACTCTTGCTTATCATTTGGAATTTTTATTCACAAAAAATGAATTTTTACTGTTATGCAGACTGTGTTCTTGATACTTTTTGGAATTTGGAGGGGCAGGGGGGAAGGTATTGGCGGTGCTCATTTGTTTTACTTTTGAGCTCGCTAAGAATTTGAACATTTTTGCTATATGAGCCCCTTTCAAGGTACTTTCGCCCAGAAAGCAATCAAAAATCATGTCATATTGAAATTTATTCTCATCAATGGACCGAAAAATAAAAAAATTCAGGTCCGCCATACAAATCCGGAAAACAGTTTTGGGTTTCCTTGTTATTGGGCCCAAAAATTTTGGCTGCATAATTTCAAATTTCCGGGTCGCCTACCAACCTGTGGTATTTTTGGGTGGCGTACTGCGCAAAAGCTTCTAATTTTTTTTCTCCTTTTTGGTTTTTAACCTGTTTACTTTTAGCCTACCAGGTTTCCCAAATTTAAATTTAAAAGAAGCTTCTATTAGTAAAACCCCTACCCGTCATTACCCTTTTAAAGTAAGGTGACTTTGAAGCACAAAGGTTTGTCTTTAACTCGTCTCATGAAGAGGAAAATTGCTTATTTTTTCAGTAATTTTCCCCTGCAGCTTTTTGCCATCACAATTAATCTAATAGGGAATAAGGAAACAAAAAAAAATAACATAAAACATTTTAAAATACTCCAAAATAAAAAATTTTTTGGGTTAACAATGAGCAGTTCGACGGGATTTATGAAAGGATTGGTAAACAAATCCTTTTCCCCTTCCCTTTTTTGGGGGCTTTTTAGAAAAAAGGGAGTATAGCACAGGGCTAACTATGATTTTCACTCGTATCCCCCAAACATGAAACAAAGAAGTTATTTTCTCTTATAGATTTTCACCTAGCAGCATATGTGTAGAGAACCAGGAAAACCCCAAAAAAGTAAACGTTGCTTAATTTTTTAGTACCGGGTTTGGGGTTGCATATATGTTTTTTGGAAAAATTTTCGTTCCCAGCTAGGGTAGAAAACCTTAGGTGTGTTTCTTTCACCTGTTGTTTGTTCCCCCATCAGAAAATGGGTGCCTGGGTGTTAGCGACTAGTGGGGTGTTTCCTGGGACACTGACCTAATTTTCTTGAAATATCGCTAAGAAGTCCCTTTTATACAGGTTGTCATTGATGTCAGCTGGGCCCTGTATCCCTTTGTTTTTTCGTGTTAAAAAAGGTATTATTATTTTATTTTAGTTTCTCGTTTTTTGGGGTTTCTTATTCAAATTTGGCAATGTTTGAGGGAAAAGAACTTTTTACGTACCCCAGAAATGAAAGAAATCGACCATAAATGCGGAGTTCCTTTCAGCCGTTGCGACATTAGGGGTATTTTTTTGTATGTTGTTATGGTTTTTTTCTTTTTTTTCGGTCTCATTTTTAGAATGAAAAAATATATTTTCAGAAATAGAATGATTTATTGCTTTCATGACAAAAAGTACCTTGAAAATTTCGCCACAGTAGCGAAGCTCAAGGTAAACAAATGCGTCATGTCCAAAATTGTCCCCCTCCAGTCTAAATTTTAGTATGGAGTCAAAAATGGCTTGACTTATTTTACAATTATTTCAAAAATGCAGCAGTCTGCTTTAAAAGTTAATCTTCTTTTTTTTTTTTTTTTTTTTTTTGTGAAAAAAAATTCCAATGATAGCAGGGGCCTGTAGTGTGAAATGAAAAAGACAAAATGTTATTTTAGAGCCGGAATGTCTGCATTGTTTATTCTGGCCCCTTTTTTAAATTGGCACGTTGAAAATTTTGGGAATCAGCCCCAAAAAAGCCAATTTTTTGCCCTTTTATTGGGTAGTTGAAATAAGTGAATGGGGAGTTTTTGTCTCAGTTACAGCAGAGTAAATAAATTTTTCAGGTATACACAAAAAAAGTTTATTGATTTCTACATAGCGTGTATGTATAAGAAACCTAGGATAACCCAGAAAAATAAAATGACTATTTCCAGTACCTGGTTGGGCTTGCCATATATGATTTTTTGGGAAATATTTTTTTTTCTCGTTTGTTTTTGGGCATCTCATTGAAAATGGGCAAGTATGATGGAAAGATGTTCTTACGTACAACAAAAATAAAAAAGACGGCGTAAAAAGGGGGGTTATTCTCAGCCCTTGCCCCCTCTTTGCGTATATTTTTTTTTTATGGTTTTTTTTGGTTGTATTCTCATTTTTTTTTTTACTATTTTGATAGAAAAGGGAAAATATTTTTTACAGAAAGTAGACAGATTTTGATTGCTTTTTTTGATGAAAAGTACCTTGAAATTGAGCTCAAAGTAGCGGAAAAAGTTCGTTTTTTTTCCTGTTCTATGAAATGTTTATACTGGGTGGCCCGGTGGCTGGTGGTAAAGCTCCCGCTTTACACCGGAGGGTCCGGGTTTGTTCCCGGCGGGGGGAAAAAATTTTTTCCGTTTCCCTTCACCTGTTGTCTGTTTACCTAACAGCAAATAGGTACCTGGGTGTTAGTCGAGGTGTGGGTGCATCCTGGGGGAAGATTAAGGCCCCAAAGGAAATAAAGTTAGCAGTCCTCGATGAGCACTGACTTTCTTGGGTTATCCGGGTGGCTAATCCTCCGGGGGTTAAAAATCCCAACGAATTTTCTTTTCTTAAGTCAAATTGGTTAATTTTATTAAAGTGTTCAACCCAACCCCTTGTAAAACCCGCAAAACAGTAATCCGGACCTACAGGTTTCCCACTGTGGGATTTGTGATGGAGGACGTATAAAAATAAAAAACATAAAAAAAATCCGCCAAAACGCCCCTAATGGGTGAGAAAGAAATCCGCTTTTATGGTCTGATTTCTTTTATTTTTTTGGTGTACATGAGAAGTATCTTTCCCTCATACTTTCCCAAATTTGAAATAAAATAAAACCCCAAAAACAACTGAAAAATAATATAATAATAATAAAAATGTCTTTATTACTACACAAACATGTGCGGTTTCAGGCCTAGCTGACCAGGATACTACTTTGGAAAGCCCCTTGTTATGCGAGTATTTTAAGAAAATTAGGTCGTTTCCCCGGATAAAACCTACACTGTCGGCAAAACCCATGTATATTTTTGATGGGTGAACATTAAACAGGTTTTAAAGAAACATGCCCAATGTTTTCTACCCTGGTGGGAAATCAATTTGTGGTCAGAAAAGTGGCAGAGCGTTTAGTGTAGATAAATGCAAAGGTTTTTGAAGCTTGGGGGTTATCTTAATAGCAACCTTAAACAAAGACAGTGTACCCAAGTTACTTAACAAAGCAAAAAAAGATTATGGGTTTGATTAGAGTGTAAGTAACAGTGTCTAGCGGTTTTTACAGCTTTTTTACATCTTGTTGGGCCCTTAGATTTTTCGCTCAGTTCTGGGTCATATTGCAGAATGGATATAAATTCCTAGAAAAATTCCGGGGAGAATGACCAAATAATAATAGCATTAGAAATCTTTCGTACGAAGAACGATTTAAACTTAAACAAAATTTTTGTAAGACAAAAAAAGAGGGGTGACTTACGAAATGTGAAATGGAAGATGGGTATTAAGAAAGGGGATATTAAAAAAGGTTTTTTGGATAACATTCAAGAAAGAACCTGCATAAAGGATTAAAAATTTGATAGTTTAGATTTTTTAAAGGATATAGGAAAGTTTGGTTTGGAAATAGGGTGTTGATGATGGAAAAAAATCTGCCTATAGGGTTATTGAAGCTTAAATTGGGCAGTTTAAATTTAGGTTGATAAAACTAAACATGCAAGATTTCGGTCTCTTCTACTTCTCTTACCTTAGGCACATTACACATAAAGTACAAGCATATACAGGAAGGCCCCCTTTAGGTGTTTCCTTTACGGGTTCCCCTAAAATGGTCATTTAAAATTTTGACCAAAACTCCTATACGGCTCCCCCACCCGCTTTTAATTTCAGTCACGGAGCCCTATCCTGTTTTTTTAAATTTTCGTGAGTCAGAAGCACTAAGTCTCTCCATTTTGTCTGGAAATCCAAAATTTCAAATGTTTTTTTAAAAAATTTTTTCTATTTTTTATATACTCTGATAATTATACTTTGATACCTGTACTTTAAAAAAAATTAATTGGCTGGCGTGCAGGACACATTAAAAACGTAAGGTGTTTATGTTCCGAGCATTTAGTTTAATAAAAATAACATTGTCTATTTAAATGTGATATTACGTTAAATAACTTTTCATTAATCCCTCTATGATATTTTTTTAAAATTATAATAAAAACGATCATAAAATAAAAAGATGTAAAAAACACCCCCAAAAGAATAAATAAAAATAAAATAGGGGATGTGGTAGAGACGACTTGCCAAGTGACGCCTATTAGAAAAAATAATAATAAAAATAATAATAAACCCAGTCTCATTAATGTTGTATATTCGTTAATATACAATTTTCTTAATCCTCCTGATATTTTTTCAAAAATTTTTAATAAACACGTACATAACTAAAAAAATGATAAATACACCTCTAGAATAAATAAAAAAAAAAATTGAGAAGGTTATGGAGAAAAAAAAAGAGGTTAAGAAGTGGTGAAGCAATGTAAAAAGAGGCAAAGAAGGTGGGTGAGATGTTTCAACAAATTTGTTGAAAATAAGAAAAAGTTTTGGAGTGAGATTAACAAGTTAAGAAAGCTAGAGAACAAATGGATTTGTCAGTTAAATAGGAGAGGAGAGTTATTAAATGGAGAGTTAGAGTATTGGGAAGATGGAGGGAATATTTTGAAGAATTGTTAATTTTGATGAAGATAGGGAAGCTGTGATTTCGTGTATAGGGCAAGGAGGAATAACATCTTGTAGGAGTGAGGAAGAGCCAGTTGTGAGTGTGGGGGAAGTTCGTGAGGCAGTAGGGAAAATGAAAGGGGGTAAGGCAGCCGGGATTGATGGGATAAAGATAGAAATGTTAAAAGCAGGTGGGGATATAGTTTTGGAGTGGTTGGTGCAATTATTTAATAAATGTATGGAAGAGGGAAAGGTACCTAGGGATTGGCAGAGAGCATGCATAGTTCCTTTGTATAAAGGCAAAGGGGGGATAAAAGAGAGTGCAAAAATTATAGGGGGATAAGTCTGTTGAGTGTCCCTGGTAAAGTTTTATGGTAGAGTTATAATTGAAAGAATTAAGAGTAAGACGGAGAATAGGATAGCAGATGAACAAGGAGGCTTTAGGAAAGGTAGGGGTGTGTGGACCAGGTGTTTACAGTGAAACATATAAGTGAACAGTATTTAGATAAGGCTAAAGAGGTCCTTGTGGCATTTATGGATTTGGAAAAGGCGTATGACAGGGTGGATAGGGGGGCAATGTGGCAGATGTTGCAAGTGTATGGTGTAGGAGGTAGGTTACTGAAAGCAGTGAAGAGTTTTTACGAGGATAGTGAGGCTCTGGGATGCTTAAATATCATAGAATTGTATGTGTGGGTGGGGTGGCCTGGTATGGTAGCCTGGCTGACTACCATACATACCACACTTGATTTCTTACAATAAATACTACTTGTCTCACCCTAGATTAAGACTATAAATATTTTAAGGTAAGTAATGAGTGCACTATGTGTGTATTGTACTTTTTTATTGTTTTTTGATGCCTGGTTCTATTGCTAACTTAATATATGTTAGTGTAAACTTGTTATCTAGTGTTTGTATGCATTTGTAAGTGGAGAAAAAGGGTGTTCCACTTTACGGCGGTTTCCGCTTTACGGCGGTAGCCTGGAACCTAACCCAGCCATATAAGTGGGGCCTTCCTGTACATTATATTTACTACACACACCCTCTGGGTTTTCTGCTATTTTCTCTCTAGTTCTTATTCTTGTTTATTTCCTCTTATCTCCATGGGAAGTGGAGCAGAATTCTTCCTCTGTAAGCCATGCATGTTGTGAGAGGCGACTAAAATGCTGGGAGCAAGGGGCTAGTAACCCCTTCTCCTGTATAAATTCCTAAATTTAAAAAGAGAAACTTTGTTTTTCTTTTTGGGCCACTGCGCCTCGTGGGATACGGCTGGCACGTTGAAAGAAGAAATACATGAGTGAGACTTGTATAAATGAGTAAATAGAATCATGAAATCTTATTTCTTGGTTAGCATTGAAAATTGGGTTGGGCAAATATTTTGTTAGTAGAAAAGATTGTTAATGACCTGCGTTGTATGGGCCAACAGGCCTGCTGCAGTGTTCCTCCTTTCTTATGTTCTTAAGGTTTTAGCCTCAATAACCCATATAGGTAGACTGTTCCACTCATCAACTACCCTATTTCAACACCAATACTTTCCTATATCCTTCCTAAATCTAAACTTGTATAATTTAAATCCATTACTGTGGATTCTCTCTTGGAGAGATATCCTCAAGACCTTTTCTATATCACCTTTATTAATACCTATCTTCCACTTATACACTTCGATCATGTCTCCCCTCATTCTTCATCTAACAAGTGAATGTAATTTAAGGGTCTTCAATCTGTCTTCATAAGGAAGATTTCTAATGCTATGTACTAATTTAGTCATTCTACGCTGAATGTTTTCTAACGAATTTATGTCCATTCCTTAAAATGGAGACCAGAACTGGGCTGCATAATCTAGGTGAGGTCTTACTAATGATGTATAAAGCTGAAGTATAACTACTGGGCTTTTGTTGCTTACACTTCTTGATATAAATCCCAGCAATCTATTTGCCTTATTATGCATGCTTAGGCACTGCTGTCTTGGTTTAAGGTTGCTGCTTACCATAACCCCCAAATTCTTTTCACATTCTATATGGCTAAGTTCAACATTATTGAGCTGGTAGGTGCTAAGGTTATGAATATTTCCGAGCTTTAGATCTTTACATTTATCTACATTGAACTGCATCTGCTACTTTTCTGACCACCAACTGAGTTTGTCTAAATCCTACTGAAGTTCTGAGTCATCAACGTCTGAATCAATTATCCTACCTATCTTCATGTCATCAGCAAATTTGCTTATGTCACTAGTAATTCCCTCGTCAAGGTCAATTATATATATTATAAACAACAATGGGGCTAAAACTGATCCCTGCGAAAAGCCACTTGTTAAAGATCCCTACTCAGATTTAACCCCATTTATGCACACTCTCTGCTTCCTATTAGTGAGCCATGACTCAATCCATGACAGCATTTTTCCCCCAATGCCATGAGCTGCCACTTTCTTCAACAGTCCCTGATGTGGTACTCTATCAAAAGCCTTACTAAAATCTAAATAAGCAATATCAAATTCTTTATCCTGATCAACGGCCTCAAAAGCTTTGCTGAAGATGGTTAATAAATTAGTTAGGCAGGAATAGCCACTGGTGATTCCATGTTGAGTATCATTAATCAAATGATGCTTATCGAGATGGCTTCTTATGTTATCAGCTATAATTGACTCTAGTAATTTACCTGCAATTGAGGTTAGGCTTATTGGGCGATAATTTGATGGTAATGACTTGTCCCCTGCTTTAAAAATAGGAATTATATTAGCCATCTTCCGCATATCGGCACTACAACCCGTTTGAAGAGATAAAATAAAAAATTACTTAAAGGTTTTT
>NW_026509801.1:0-13574 GCF_026875155.1 Cherax quadricarinatus | reverse complement strand
CTACAGTGTGTTTTGTAAGACTGTAGTGTGTCTTTTAAGACTGTAGTGTGTATTGTAAGACTACAGTGTGTCTTGTAAGACTGTAGTGTGTCTTGTAAGACTGTAGTGTGTCTTGTAAGATTACAGTGTGTCTTGTAGCACTACAGTGTGTCTTGTAAGAATATAGTGTGTCTTGTAAGACTGTAGTGTGTCTTGAAAGACTACAGTGTGTCTTGTAAGACTGTAGAGTGTCTTGTAAGACTGCAGTGTGTCTCGTAAGACTGTAGTTTGTCTTGTAAGACTAGAGTGAGTCTTGTAAGACTGTAGTTTGTCTTGTAAGTCTGTAGTGTGTCTTGCAAGACTGCAGTGTGTGTTTTAAGAATGTAGTGTGTCTTGTTAGGCTGTAGTGTGTCTTTTAAGAATGCAGTGCGTCTTGCAAGACTCTAGTGTGTCTTGTAAGACTGTAGTGTATCTTGTAACACTACAGTTTGTCTTTTAAGACTGAAGTGTGTCTTGTAAAACTACTGTGTGTCTTGTAACACTACAGTGTGTCTTGTAAGACTATAGTGTGTCTTGTAAGGCTGTAGTGTGTCTTGCAAGACTGTAGTGTGTCCTGTAAGATTGTAGTGTGCCTTGTAAGACTGTAGTGTGTCTTGTAAGACTAGAGTGTGTCTCGTAACACTACAGTGTGTCTTTTAAGACTGTAGTGTGTCTTGTAAGACTGTAGTGTGTCTTGTAAGACTTGACTGTGTCTTGTAAGGCTAGACTGTGTCTTGTAAGACTGGAGTGTGTCTTGTTAGACTGTAGTGTGTCTTGTAAGACTGAAGTGTGTCTTGTAAGACTACAGACTGCCTTCTAAGACTGTAGTGTGTCTTGTAGGACTAAAGTGTGTCTTGTAAGACTGGTGTGTGTCTTGTAAAACTGTAGTGTGTCTTGTAAGACTGTAGTGTGTCTTGTAAGACTGTAGTGTGTCTTGTAAGACTGTAGTGTGTCTTGTAAGACTAGATTGTGTCTTGTAAGACTTTAATGTGTTTTGTAAGACTGTAGTGTGTCTTGTAAGACTGTAGTGTGTCTTGCAAGACTGGTGTGTGTCTTGAAAGACTGTATTGTGTCTTGTAAGACGTTAGTGTGTCTTGTAAGAATATAGTGTGTCTTGTAAGACTGGTGTGTGTCTTGAAAGACTGGTGTGTGTCTTGAAAGACTGTATTGTGTCTTGTAAGACGTTAGTGTGTCTTGTAAGAATATAGTGTGTCTTGTAAGACTGGTGTGTGTCTTGAAAGACTGTAGTGTGTCTTGTAAGACTGTAGTATGTCTTGTAAGCCTCTACTGTGTCTTGTAAGACCGTAGTGTGTCTTGTAAGACTGTAGTGTGTCTTGTAAGACTGTAGTGTGTATTTCTGGACTACACTGTGTCTTGTAAGACTGTAGTATGTTTTGTAAGACTAAAGAGTGTCTTGTAAGACTGGCGTGTGTCTTGTAAAACTCTAGTGTGTCTTGTAAGACTACAGTGAGTCTTGTAACACTACAGTGCGTCTTGAAAGACTGTAGTGTTCTTGTAAGACTGAGTGTGCCTTGTAAGACGAGAGTGTGTCTTGTAACGTTGCAGTGTATCTTGTTAGACTAATAGTTGTCTTGTAAGACTAAAGTGTGTCTTGTAAGACTACAGAGTGCCTTGTAAGACTGTAGTGTGTCTTGTAGGACTAAAGTGTGTCTTGTAAGACTCTAGTGTGTTTTTTAAGACTGTAGTGTGTCTTGTAAGACTACAGTTTGTCTTTTAAGACTGAAGTGTGTCTTGTAAACATGTGTGTCTTGTAACACTACAGTGTGTCTTGTAAGACTATAGTGTGTCTTGTAAGACTGTAGTGTGTCTTGCAAGACTGTAGTGTGTCCTGTAAGATTGTAGTGTGTCTTGTAAGACTGTAGTGTGTCTTGTACGACTACAGTGTGTCTCGTAACACTACAGTGTGTCTTTTAAGACTGCAGTATGTCTTGTAAGGCTAGACTGTGTCTTGTAAGACTGGAGTGTGTCTTGTTAGACTGTAGTGTGTCTTGTAAGACTGAAGTGTGTCTTGTAAGACTACAGAGTGCCTTGCAAGACTGTAGTGTGTCTTGTAACACTACAGTTTGTCTTTTAAGACTGAAGTGTGTCTTGTAAAACTACTGTGTGTCTTGTAACACTACAGTGTGTCTTGTAAGACTATAGTGTGTCTTGTAAGGCTGTAGTGTGTCTTGCAAGACTGTAGTGTGTCCTGTAAGATTGTAGTGTGCCTTGTAAGACTGTAGTGTGTCTTGTAAGACTAGAGTGTGTCTCGTAACACTACAGTGTGTCTTTTAAGACTGTAGTGTGTCTTGTAAGACTGTAGTGTGTCTTGTAAGACTAGAGTGTTTCTTGTAAGACTAGAGTTTGTCTTGTAAGTCTGAAATGTGTCTTGCAAGAATGTAGTGTGTCTTGCAAGACTGTAGTGTGTCTTGCAAGACTGTAGTGTGTCTTGTAAGACTGTAGTGTGTCTTTCAGGACTACACTGTGACTTGTAAGACTGTAGTATATTTTGTAAGACTAAAGAGTGTCTTGTAAGACTGGTGAGTGTCTTGTAAGACTGTAGTGTGTCTTGTAAGACTACAGTGAGCCTTGTAACACTACAGTGCGTCTTGAAAGACTGTAATGTGTCTTGTAAGACAGTACTGTGTCTTGCAAGACTGTAGTGCGTCTTGTAAGACTGTACTGTGTCTTGCAAGACTACAGTGTATCATGTAAGACAGTAGTGTGTCTTGTAAGACTGTAGTGTGTATTGTAAGCTACGTTGTCTTGTAACACTACAGTGAGTCTTGTAAGACTTAGTGTGTCTTGTAAGACTGAGTGTGTTTTGGAAGACTCAGTGTGTCTTGTAAGACTCTAGTGTGTCTTGTAAGACTAGACTGTGTCTTGTAAGACTATAGTTTGTCTTGTAAGTCTGAAATGTGTCTTGTAAGACTGTAGTGTCTCTTGTAAGTCTGTAGTGTGTCTTGTAAGACTGTAGTGTGTATTGTAAGACTACAGTGTGTCTTGTAAGACTGTAGTGTGTCTTGTAAGACTGTAGTGTGTCTTGTAAGATTACAGTGTGTCTTGTAGCACTACAGTGTGTCTTGTAAGACTATAGTGTGTCTTGTAAGACTGTAGTGTGTCTTGAAAGACTACAGTGTGTCTTGTAAGACTGTAGAGTGTCTTGTAAGACTTGTAGACAGCCTGTACTGTCAGAGCACACAGCCTAGCCGTCTGCTCTGACTAGTTCATATTTCGCGGCATTCAGTGCTGCCCTCTGTAGGCCTACCTAGGTCGGTGGGAAACACAGACCACCCTCTCTCACTCCTGCCTCGACCGACTTGACGTACACAAGTACTCCCCCTCCACGGACTGGCTTGCGGTCACTCCCTCACACTGCCTGTTGAGTACTCACTCCTACCCGATTAAAGCCAATCTAGTCCACGGGCGTATCATTGCTACCTACGCTACCTTCATCGGCACTAAACCGCTGTTCAGCAGTAAGAACCGCAATAACAGACTGTAGTGTGTCTCGTAAGACTGTAGTTTGTCTTGTAAGACTAGAGTGAGTCTTGTAAGACAGTAGTTTGTCTTGTAAGTCTGTAGTGTGTCTTGCAAGACTGCAGTGTGTGTTTTAAGACTGTAGTGTGTCTTGTTAGGCTGTAGTGTGTCTTGTAAGACTACAGTTTGTCTTTTAAGACTGAAGTGTGTCTTGTAAAACTAATGTGTGTCTTGTAACACTACAGTGTGTCTTGTAAGACTATAGTGTGTCTTGTAAGGCTGTAGTGTGTCTTGCAAGACTGTAGTGTGTCCTGTAAGATTGTAGTGTGCCTTGTAAGACTGTAGTGTGTCTTGTAAGACTAGAGTGTGTCTCGTAACACTACAGTGTGTCTTTTAAGACTGTAGTGTGTCTTGTAAGACTGTAGTGTGTCTTGTAAGACTTGACTGCGTCTTGTAAGGCTAGACTGTGTCTTGTAAGACTGGAGTGTGTCTTGTTAGACTGTAGTGTGTCTTGTAAGACTGAAGTGTGTCTTGTAAGACTACAGACTGCCTTCTAAGACTGTAGTGTGTCTTGTAGGACTAAAGTGTGTCTTGTAAGACTTGTGTGTGTCTTGTAAAACTGTAGTGTGTCTTGTAAGACTGTAATGTGTCTTGTAAGACTGTAGTGTGTCTTGTAAGACTGTAGTGTGTCTTGTAAGATTACAGTGTGTTTTGTAACACTACAGTGTGTCTTGTAAGACTATAGTGTGTCTTGTAAGACTGTAGTGTGTCTTGTAAAACTTTAGTGTGTCTTGTAAGAACGAAGTGTGTCTTGTAAGACTGGTGTGTGTCATGAAAGACTGTAGTGTGTCTTGTAAGACGGTAGTGTGTCTTGTAGCCAGTAGTGTGTCTTGTAAGACCATAGTGTGTCTTGTAAGACTGTAGTGTGTCTTTCAGGACTACACTGTGACTTGTAAGACTGTAGTATGTTTTGTAAGACTAAAGAGTGTCTTGTAAGACTGGTGAGTGTCTTGTAAGACTGTAGTGTGTCTTGTAAGACTACAATGAGCTCTTGTAACACTACAGTGCGTCTTGAAAGACTGTAATGTGTCTTGTAAGACAGTACTGTGTCTTGCAAGACTGTAGTGCGTCTTGTAAGACTGTACTGTGTCTTGCAAGACTACAGTGTATCATGTGAGACAGTAGTGTGTCTTGTAAGACTGTAGTGTGTATTGTAAGACTACAGTGTGTCTTGTAACACTACAGTGAGTCTTGTAAGACTATAGTGTGTCTTGTAAGACTGTAGTGTGTCTTGGAAGACTCTAGTGTGTCTTGTAAGACTAGAGTGGGTCTTGTAAGACTATAGTTTGTCTTGTAAGTCTGAAATGTGTCTTGTAAGACGTAGTGTCTCTTGTAAGTCTGTAGTGTGTCTTGTAAGACTGTAGTGTGTCTTGTAAGACTGTAGTGTGTCTTGTAAGACTAGAGTGTGTCTTGTAAGACTAGAGTTTGTCTTGTAAGTCTGAAATGTGTTTTGCAAGACTGTAGTGTTTCTTGTAAGTCTGTAGTGTGTCTTGTAAGACTGTAGTGTGTCTTGTAACACTAGAGTGTGTCTTGTAACACTACAGTGTGTCTTGTAAGACTGTAGTGTGTCTTGTAAGAATATAGTGCGACTTGCAAGACTGGTGTGTGTCTTGAAAGACTGTAGTGTGTCTTGTAAGACGGTAGTGTGTCTTGTAAGAATATAGTGTGTCTTGTAAGACTGGTGTGTGTCTTGAAAGACTGTTGTGTGTCTTGTAAGATGGCAGTATGTCTTGGAAGCCTGTAGTGTATCTTGTAAGACCGTAGTGTGTCTTGTAAGTCTGTAGTGTGTCTTTGAGGACTACAGTGTGTCTTGTAAGACTGTAGTGTGTCTTGTAAGACTTGATGTGTCTTGTAAGGTTTTGGTGCTGATGTCTTGAGATTTAGTGTGTCTTTTTAAGACTTTTAGTGTTTTGTAAGACTAAGTGTGTCTTGTAAGACTACAGCGTGCCTTTTAAACTTAGTGTGTTTTGGTAGGACTTAAAGTGTGTCTTGTAAGACGGGTGTTTTGTCTTGTAAAAACTGTAGTGTGTCCTTGTAAGGACTGTTTAGTGTGTTTTTTAAGACTGTAGTGTGTCTTGTAAGACTGAGTGTGTCTTGTAAGACTAATTGTGTCTTGTAAGATTTTAAAGTGTTTTGTAAGACTTAGTGTGTCTTGTAAGACTTAGTGTGTTTAAGCTGGTGGTGTGTGTTTGCTTGAAGACTGTATTGTGTCTTGTAAGACTTGTGTGTCTTGTAAGATATAGTGTGTCTTGAAAGACTGGTGTGTGTCTTGAAGACTGGTGGGGTCTTGAAAGGGACTGATTGTGTCTTGTAAGACTAGTGTGTCTTTTTAAAATTAGTGTGTTTGTAAGACTGTGTGTGTCTTGTAAGACTGTAGTGTGTTTGTAAGACTGATTGTGTCTTGTTAGACTTAATGTGTTTTGAAAGCGGGTTTGTGTGTTTGAAAGATTTTAGTGTGTCTTGAAACACTACAGTGTGTTTTGTAACACTTACAGTGTGTCTTGTAACACTACAGTGTGTGTCTTGTAAGACTGTAGTGTGTCTTGTAAGAATGTAGTGTGTCTTGAAAGACTGGTGTGTGTCTTGAAAGACTGTATTGTGTCTTTGTTAAGACGTAGTGTGTCTTGTAAAAAATAGTGTGTCTTGTAAGACTGGTGTGTGTCTTGAAAGACTTAGTGTGTCTTGTAAGACTGTAGTATGTCTTGAAAGCCTTACTGTGTCTTGTAAGACCGTAGTGTGTCTTGTAAGACTGTAGTGTGTCTTGTAAGACTGTAGTGTTTTATTTCTGGACTACACTGTGCTTGTAGACTGTAGTATGTTTTGTAAGACTAAAGAGTGTCTTGTAAGACTGGCGTGTGTCTTGTAAAACTTAGTGTGTCTTTTTAAGACTACAGTGAGTCTTGTAACACTACAGTGCGTCTTGAAAGACTGTAGGTTCTTGTAAGACGTAGTGTGCCTTGTAAGACGAGGTGTGTCTTGTAACGTTGCGTGTATCTTGTTAGTAAGTTGTGTTTGTAAGATTTAAGTGGGGTCTTGTAAGACTCAGAGTGCCTTGTAAGACTGTAGTGTGTCTTGTAGGACAAGTGTGTTTGTAAGACTCTAGTGTGTTTTTTAAGGGACGTAGTGTGTCTTGTAGGACTAAGTGTGTCTTGTAAGACTATAGTGTGTCTTGTAAGACTGTAGTGTGTTTGCAAGACTGTAGTGTGTCCTGTAAGATTGTAGTGTGTCTTGTAAGACTGTAGTGTGTCTTGTACGACTACAGTGTGTCTGTAACACTACAGGTGTGTCTTTTAAGACTGCAGTATGTCTTGTAAGGCCTAGACTGTTTTCTTGTAAGACTGGAGTGTGTCTTGTTAGACTGTAGTGTGTCTTGTAAGACTGAAGTGTGTCTTGAAAGACTACAGAGTGCCTTTGAAAGACTGTAGTGTGTCTTGGTAACACTACAGATTGTCTTTAAGACTGAAGTGTTTTCTTGTAAAACTACTGTGTGTCTTGTAAACTACAGTGTGTCTTGAAAGACTATAGTGTGTTTTGTAAGGCTGTTGTGTCTTGCAAGACTGTAGTGTGTCTGAAAGGGATTGTAGTGTGCTTGTAAGATGTAGTGTGTCTTGTAAGACTAGAGTGTGTCTGTAACATACAGTGTGTTTTTTAAAGACGTAGTGTGTCTTGTAAGACTGTAGTGTGTCTTGTAAGACTAGAGTGTTTCTTGTAAGACTAGAGTTTGTCTTGTAAGTCTGAAATGTGTTTGCAAGATGTATTTGTGTCTTGCAAGTAGTAGTGTGTCTTGCAAGACTGAGTGTGTCTTGTAAGATGTAGTGTGTTCTTTCAGGACTACACTGGGGACTTGTAAGACTGTAGTATATTTTGTAAGACTAAAGAGTGTCTTGTAAGACTGGTGAGTGTCTTGTAAGACTGTAGTGTGTCTTGTAAGACTACAGTGACCCTTTTGTAACACTACAGTGCGTCTTGAAAGACTGTAATGTGTCTTGTAAGACAGTACTGTGCTTGCAGACTGTTAGTGCGTCTTGTAAGACTGTACTGTGTCTTGCAAGATTTACAGTGTATCAGGGTAAGACAGTAGTGTGTCTTGTAAGACTGTAGTGTGTATTGTAAGACTACAGTTTGTCTTGTAACACTACAGTGAGTCTTGTAAGACTATAGTGTGTCTTGTAAGACTGTAGTGTGTTTTGGAAGACTCTAGTGTGTCTTGTTAAGACTCTAGTGTGTCTTGAAAGGACTAGACTGTGTCTTGTAAGACTATAGTTTGTCTTGTAAGTCTGAAATGTGTCTTGAAAGGACTGTGGTCTCTTGTAAGTCTGTAGTGTGTCTTGTAAGACTGTAGTGTGTATTGTAAGACTACAGTGTGTCTTGTAAGACTGTAGTGTGTCTTGTAAGACTGTAGTGTGTCTTGTAAGTTACAGTGTGTCTTGTAGCATACGGTGTCTTGTAAGACTATAGTGTGTTTTTGTAAGACTGTAGTGTGTCTTGAAAGACTACAGTGTGTCTTGTAAGACTGTAGAGTGTCTTGTAAGACTTGTAGAACAGCCTTTTACTGTCAGAGCACACAGCCTAGCCGTCTGCTCGGGACTAGTTCATATTTCGCGGCATTCAGTGCTGCCCTCTGTAGGCCTACCTAGGTCGGTGGGAAACACAGACCACCCTCTCTCACTCCTGCCTCGACCGACTTGACGTACACAAGTACTCCCCCTCCACGGACTGGCTTGCGGTCACTCCTCACACTGCCCGTTGGTACTCACTCCTACCCGATTAAAGCCAATCTAGTCCACGGGCGTATCATTGCTACCTACGCTACCTTCATCGGCACTAAACCGCTGTTCAGCAGTAAGAACCGCAATAACAGACTGTAGTGTGTCTCGTAAGACTGTAGTTTGTCTTGTAAGACTAGAGTGAGTCTTGTAAGACTGTAGTTTGTCTTGTAAGTCTGTAGTGTGTCTTGCAAGACTGCAGTGTGTGTTTTAAGACTGTAGTGTGTCTTGTTAGGCTGTAGTGTGTCTTGTAAGACTACAGTTTGTCTTTTAAGACTGAAGTGTGTCTTGTAAAACTAATGTGTGTCTTGTAACACTACAGTGTGTCTTGTAAGACTATAGTGTGTCTTGTAAGGCTGTAGTGTGTCTTGCAAGACTGTAGTGTGTCCTGTAAGATTGTAGTGTGCCTTGTAAGACTGTAGTGTGTCTTGTAAGACTAGAGTGTGTCTCGTAACACTACAGTGTGTCTTTTAAGACTGTAGTGTGTCTTGTAAGACTGTAGTGTGTCTTGTAAGACTACAGTTTGTCTTTTAAGACTGAAGTGTGTCTTGTAAAACTACTGTGTGTCTTGTAACACTACAGTGTGTCTTGTAAGACTATAGTGTGTCTTGTAAGGCTGTAGTGTGTCTTGCAAGACTGTAGTGTGTCCTGTAAGATTGTAGTGTGCCTTGTAAGACTGTAGTGTGTCTTGTAAGACTAGAGTGTGTCTCGTAACACTACAGTGTGTCTTTTAAGACTGTAGTGTGTCTTGTAAGACTGTAGTGTGTCTTGTAAGACTTGACTGTGTCTTGTAAGGCTAGACTGTGTCTTGTAAGACTGGAGTGTGTCTTGTTAGACTGTAGTGTGTCTTGTAAGACTGAAGTGTGTCTTGTAAGACTACAGACTGCCTTCTAAGACTGTAGTGTGTCTTGTAGGACTAAAGTGTGTCTTGTAAGACTGGTGTGTGTCTTGTAAAACTGTAGTGTGTCTTGTAAGACTGTAATGTGTCTTGTAAGACTGTAGTGTGTCTTGTAAGACTGTAGTGTGTCTTGTAAGACTGTAGTGTGTCTTGTAAGATTACAGTGTGTTTTGTAACACTACAGTGTGTCTTGTAAGACTATAGTGTGTCTTGTAAGACTGTAGTGTGTCTTGTAAGACTTTAGTGTGTCTTGTAAGAATAAAGTGTGTCTTGTAAGACTGGTGTGTGTCGTGAAAGACTGTAGTGTGTCTTGTAAGACGGTAGTGTGTCTTGTAGCCAGTAGTGTGTCTTGTAAGACCATAGTGTGTCTTGTAAGACTGTAGTGTGTCTTTCAGGACTACACTGTGACTTGTAAGACTGTAGTATGTTTTGTAAGACTAAAGAGTGTCTTGTAAGACTGGTGAGTGTCTTGTAAGACTGTAGTGTGTCTTGTAAGACTACAGTGAGCCTTGTAACACTACAGTGCGTCTTGAAAGACTGTAATGTGTCTTGTAAGACAGTACTGTGTCTTGCAAGACTGTAGTGCGTCTTGTAAGACTGTACTGTGTCTTGCAAGACTACAGTGTATCATGTAAGACAGTAGTGTGTCTTGTAAGACTGTAGTGTGTATTGTAAGACTACAGTGTGTCTTGTAACACTACAGTGAGTCTTGTAAGACTATAGTTTGTCTTGTAAGACTGTAGTGTGTCTTGGAAGACTCTAGTGTGTCTTGTAAGACTAGAGTGTGTCTTGTAAGACTATAGTTTGTCTTGTAAGTCTGAAATGTGTCTTGTAAGACTGTAGTGTCTCTTGTAAGTCTGTAGTGTGTCTTGTAAGACTGTAGTGTGTCTTGTAAGACTGTAGTGTGTCTTGTAAGACTAGAGTGTGTCTTGTAAGACTAGAGTTTGTCTTGTAAGTCTGAAATGTGTTTTGCAAGACTGTAGTGTTTCTTGTAAGTCTGTAGTGTGTCTTGTAAGACTGTAGTGTGTCTTGTAACACTAGAGTGTGTCTTGTAACACTACAGTGTGTCTTGTAAGACTGTAGTGTGTCTTGTAAGAATATAGTGCGACTTGCAAGACTGGTGTGTGTCTTGAAAGACTGTAGTGTGTCTTGTAAGACCGTAGTGTGTCTTTAAGTCTGTAGTGTGTCTTTGAGGACTACACTGTGTCTTGTAAGACTGTAGTATGTTTTTTAAGACTAAAGAGTGTCCTGTAAGACTGACGTGTGTCTTGTAAAAGTGTAGTGTATCTTGTAAGACTACAGTGAGTCTTGTAACACTACAGTGCGTCTTGAAAGACTGTAGTGTGTCTTGTAAGACTGTAGTGTGTCTTGTAAGACGACAGTGTGTCTTGTAACGCTGTAGCGTGTCTTGTTAGACTGTAGTGTGTCTTGTAAGACTGAAGTGTGTCTTGTAAGACTGATGTGTGTCTCGTAAGACTGTAGTGTGACTTGTAAGACAGTAGTGTGTCTTGGAAGACTGTAGTTTGTCTTGTAAGACTAGAGTGTGTCTTGTAAGACTTGAGTGTGCCTTGCAAGACTAAAGTGTGTCTTGTAAGACTGGTGTGCGTCTTGTAAGACTGTAGTGTGTCTTGTAAGACTGTAGTGTGTCTTGTAAGACTGTAGTGTGCCTTGTAAGACTGTAGTGTGTATTGTAAGACTACAGTGTGTTTTGTAAGACTGTAGTGTGTCTTGTAAGATTACAGTGTGTCTTGTAGCACTACAGTGTGTCTTGTAAGACTATAGTGTGTCTTGTAAGACTGTAGTGTGTCTTGAAAGACTACAGTGTGTCTTGTAAGACTGTAGAGTGTCTTGTAAGACTTGTAGACAGCCTGTACTGTCAGAGCACACAGCCTAGCCGTTTGCTCTGACTAGTTCATATTTCGCGGCATTCAGTGCTGCCCTCTGTAGGCCTACCTAGGTCGGTGGGAAACACAGACCACCCTCTCTCACTCCTGCCTCGACCGACTTGACGTACACAAGTACTCCCCCTCCACGGACTGGCTTGCGGTCACTCCCTCACACTGCCCGTTGTGTACTCACTCCTACCCGATTAAAGCCAATCTAGTCCACGGGCGTATCATTGCTACCTACGCTACCTTCATCGGCACTAAACCGCTGTTCAGCAGTTAGAACCGCAATAAAAGACTGTAGTGTGTCTCGTAAGACTGTAGTTTGTCTTGTAAGACTAGAGTGAGTCTTGTAAGACTGTAGTTTGTCTTGTAAGTCTGTAGTGTGTCTTGCAAGACTGCAGTGTGTGTTTTAAGACTGTAGTGTGTCTTGTTAGGCTGTAGTGTGTCTTGTAAGACTACAGTTTGTCTTTTAAGACTGAAGTGTGTCTTGTAAAACTAATGTGTGTCTTGTAACACTACAGTGTGTCTTGTAAGACTATAGTGTGTCTTGTAAGGCTGTAGTGTGGTCTTGCAAGACTGTAGTGTGTCCTGTAAGATTGTAGTGTGCCTTGTAAGACTGTAGTGTGTCTTGTAAGACTAGAGTGTGTCTCGTAACACTACAGTGTGTCTTTTAAGACTGTAGTGTGTCTTGTAAGACTGTAGTGTGTCTTGTAAGACTACAGTTTGTCTTTTAAGACTGAAGTGTGTCTTGTAAAACTACTGTGTGTCTTGTAACACTACAGTGTGTCTTGTAAGACTACAGTGTGTCTTGTAAGGCTGTAGTGTGTCTTGCAAGACTGTAGTGTGTCCTGTAAGATTGTAGTGTGCCTTGTAAGACTGTAGTGTGTCTTGTAAGACTAGAGTGTGTCTCGTAACACTACAGTGTGCCTTTTAAGACTGTAGTGTGTCTTGTAAGACTGTAGTGTGTCTTGTAAGACTGTAGTGTGTCTTGTAAGATTACAGTGTGTTTTGTAACACTACAGTGTGTCTTGTAAGACTATAGTGTGTCTTGTAAGACTGTAGTGTGTCTTGTAAACTTTAGTGTGTCTTGTAAGAACGAAGTGTGTCTTGTAAGACTGGTGTGTGTCATGAAAGACTGTAGTGTGTCTTGTAAGACGGTAGTGTGTCTTGTAGCCAGTAGTGTGTCTTGTAAGACCATAGTGTGTCTTGTAAGACTGTAGTGTGTCTTTCAGGACTACACTGTGACTTGTAAGACTGTAGTATGTTTTGTAAGACTAAAGAGTGTCTTGTAAGACTGGTGAGTGTCTTGTAAGACTGTAGTGTGTCTTGTAAGACTACAATGAGCCTTGTAACACTACAGTGCGTCTTGAAAGACTGTAATGTGTCTTGTAAGACAGTACTGTGTCTTGCAAGACTGTAGTGCGTCTTGTAAGACTGTACTGTGTCTTGCAAGACTACAGTGTATCATGTGAGACAGTAGTGTGTCTTGTAAGACTGTAGTGTGTATTGTAAGACTACAGTGTGTCTTGTAACACTACAGTGAGTCTTGTAAGACTATAGTGTGTCTTGTAAGACTGTAGTGTGTCTTGGAAGACTCTAGTGTGTCTTGTAAGACTAGAGTGTGTCTTGTAAGACTATAGTTTGTCTTGTAAGTCTGAAATGTGTCTTGTAAGACTGTAGTGTCTCTTGTAAGTCTGTAGTGTGTCTTGTAAGACTGTAGTGTGTCTTGTAAGACTGTAGTGTGTCTTGTAAGACTAGAGTGTGTCTTGTAAGACTAGAGTTTGTCTTGTAAGTCTGAAATGTGTTTTGCAAGACTGTAGTGTTTCTGTAAGTCTGTAGTGTGTCTTGTAAGACTGTAGTGTGTCTTGTAACACTAGAGTGTGTCTTGTAACACTACAGTGTGTCTTGTAAGACTGTAGTGTGTCTTGTAAGAATATAGTGCGACTTGCAAGACTGGTGTGTGTCTTGAAAGACTGTAGTGTGTCTTGTAAGACGGTAGTGTGTCTTGTAAGAATATAGTGTGTCTTGTAAGACTGGTGTGTGTCTTGAAAGACTGTTGTGTGTCTTGTAAGATGGCAGTATGTCTTGGAAGCCTGTAGTGTATCTTGTAAGACCGTAGTGTGTCTTGTAAGTCTGTAGTGTGTCTTTGAGGACTACACTGTGTCTTGTAAGACTGTAGTATGTTTTTTAAGACTAAAGAGTGTCCTGTAAGACTGACGTGTGTCTTGTAAAAGTGTAGTGTATCTTGTAAGACTACAGTGAGTCTTGTAACACTACAGTGCGTCTTGAAAGACTGTAGTGTGTCTTGTAAGACTGTAGTGTGCCTTGTAAGACGACAGTGTGTCTTGTAACGCTGTAGCGTGTCTTGTTAGACTGTAGTGTGTCTTGTAAGACTGAGTGTGTCTTGTAGATGATTGTGTCTCGTTTAAAACTGTAGTTGTTGTAAACAGAGTTTTGGCTTGG
>NW_026509800.1:0-14289 GCF_026875155.1 Cherax quadricarinatus | reverse complement strand
GTCTAAGAATAATTTCCCCCCCCAAAAAAAAGAATGTTCATTCACATTTTCATAAATCAAAATCTTTTTGTAAAAACTAGAAATATATTTACGGGAGGGGGGTCTGATTCAGTACCCGTATTTAAGAGTGGGTCGAGTTCAGTCCCCCTTATATTACGAGTGGGTCTGGTTCTCCCGATTTTACAGGAGGGGGGTCTGAGTTCAGTCCCGAAATTTTTACAGGGGGGCTGAGTTCAGTCCCCGTATTTTTACGGGAGTGGGTTGAGTCAGTACCCGTTTACTTCGTGAAATGACGAGGGGGGAAAAGGAACGAGAGATGGGGGGTATTAGGATAAAGGGGGAGGGGGGAAAATTGTATAAGGATGGAGGAATAGACAGCATGGCGGGGTGTAAGCAGGAGCAAAGGGCGGGAGGGGGGAATGGAAAGTTGAGGGGGAAAAGGAAGGTGGAGGGTGGGAGTGTGGAGGGTTTAGCAGGGGGGGAGGGTGGTAGAAGGGTGGGAAGGGCAACAATAGGGGAAAGAAATTTTCAAACGTTAACTATTTTTCCTTGGAAATTTGCAGTATATAAATATTTCGTAAAAAATCTTAATTACGTTTTACAATGCTTTCGAAACCTCAAAAATTAAAAAAAAAGTTGAAAATAAATTTGCTTTTTTAAAAAACCAAGTAAACCATGAAAAATGAAAGAAGTGGAACGGACAGAAAAAAAAACAAGAGAGGAAAAAATATAGAAAGTTGGATGAGGTTTTTCGTTGGGAAAGTTACCCAGCCCAAATTGTCTCATTTATATGTGAATGAAAGACTGGACGGGGGAGTAGTATGTCTTGTGTCAGTTTAGTATGAAATTTTGGTGGGGGAGGGGGTAGTTTTTGGTGGTGGTGAGGGGGGTATTATGGTGGGGGTGAGGGTGGTATTTTGGTGGTGGTGAGGGTGGTAGTTATGGTGGTGGGGTGGTAGTTTGGGGGTGGTGAGGGGGGGTAGTTTGGTGGGGGTGAGGTGAGGTTATTGTGGTGGTGAGGGTGGGGTTATTGTGGTGGTGAGGGTGGTAGTTATGGTGGTGGGGGTGGAAAATTTATGGTGGTGGGGGTGGTAATTATGGTGGTGAGGGGGGAAATTTATGGTGGGGGTTGGGGGTGGTAGTTAGGGGGTGGTGGGAGGGTGTTAGGTGGTGAGGGGGTTTTATGGTGGTGGTTAGGGGGGTAGTTTGGTGGGGTGGGGGGTGGTATTTTGGGTGGTGGTAGGTGGTAGTTAGGGGGTGGTAGGGTGGTAGTTATGGTGGTGGTGGGGGTAGTTATGTGGGGGTTTTAGGGTGGTAATGGTGGGGTTGGGGTAAAATTTTTGGTGGTGGTGAGGATGAAGTTAGGTGGTAGTGAGGATGATTTATGGCGGTGGTGAGGATGATAGTTTTGGCGGGGGTGGGGTTTGGATTTGGGGTGGTGGGGTTTGTAGTTATGGCGGTGGTGAGGATGAAGTTATGGGGGTGGTGAGGATGTGTTATGGCGGGGGTGAGGATGATAGTTATGGGGGTGGTGAGATGTTTAGGGTGGTGGTGGGATGATATTATGGTGGTGGGGATGATATTATGGTGGTGGTGAGGATGATGTTATGTGGGGTGAGGATATTTTTTATGGGGTGGTGAGGTATGTTTATGGGGGTGGTGAAATGATAGTTATGATGTTGAGAGAGTACCCTTTAATCCCTATACCTAAATGTGGCACAAGAAGGGGATAAAATCAACTAAATAAAACGTAACCCAAAAAAAAAAAAACTGGATATTTTTGCTCAGATCCGAGTTTTGAGTTTGAAAGCGTGAATAGGCCCTGATCTGAACAACGAAAAAACAAGAATACGTGCAATGCAAGTTTGAGAAAAAACAAAAAGGGTGGAAAAAACCCTTTATTAATATGTAAGAAGAGGGGGACGGTGTAAATGACCCATTCCTAAATGAGCCACAGAGAAAACATTTAATCCTGTGGATATTCTGGGCCCGCATGGCAATTTTTTAGGGGGAAATGAACTTCACGTGAAGGGTTTACAATAGTTGTGACTGTCTATTTCACATCAGCTGAGCTAGGGAAGAAGAGAAAAATAATTCACCCCCTCCCAACACTAAAAAAAAAAATTGCTGGAAATTTTTGAATAATCCCGGGTGTTTTTCCCCATAAATATTCAAACCAAGGATTTATTTTCCTTCCTGAGCGGGGTGCCCCGTCACATATATTTTATTTCCAGAGCCTTAAATTTACAAAAGGTAAAAACATGCTCGGAAAAACAATAACTCTGAAAAATTTTATGCTTACACTGTCGTACTTGGATAAATACAGACTCATACACACACAAACCGCACATACACCTCTAATACTTTAAACATGGAATAAGGCAAAGGGGTCTTGTGGTAAGTATAGAACCAAGAACATCCCCGGTGACCCACCTTTCCCATTATCAACCACTCCAGGTCGGTTTTAATTTGCACTTAGCAAGAATATTGACATCATTCAAACAGCCACAGTTTTTTAAAAACAACAGGTATTTAAAGCAATGTCAGTGAGACAAATTGTTAAAAAAATTATACTATCATAAATAGAGCAATTTAAAAAAGACTACAGCTAAGGGACATTAAAAAGAAACTTTGATTAGTTTAAGTACAGGCAAAGAAAATTATTTTATAATATACCGTTTTTGGGTGGCAACTTCTCAGTGTAAGAAAAAAAATTTGGATGAAGGAGGATGATTAGCAATATTGGTAAAAAAAATTCGAACTTCAAAACTTATAACCCAAGATATAAATAAGTATTGATATTTTATTAACAGAAATCCAAGTTTGAGAAATAATAGCAATAGCAGTAATAATAACAATAGCAGCAGCTATCGTTTTGAAAGGGATAGTGCTAATGTTTTAGATGATGAAGCTGGTTTCTACTGTGCAATTGCGTCTAAAATGGAGATTAAAGACTTTTCGAGCGTTTTCGCCTGTGGGTGTCTGTCCTTAATCACTAATCACTTGCAGACGAAAATCCCTTGAAGGGGTCTATAATCATAATAAAAATTTACACAAAGCGAAGACAGATTCGACATCTCTGAAATACAGCACGAATCCGAAAACCCTGAATCCCGCTGTCAGCTGACAGGCTCCCTGTTACTGCTTTTTGTCTCTCACTTAACACTTAAAGTCGCTTCATTATGTTTTTAACTCAGCACTGCCTTCTACATCCTCATAAATGTTCCCTCTGAATGTCCTGTGTACTGCTGAGTTATGTTAGAATAGGTTGGTCGGGTTAAGGTAAGTCAGACTAGGTTAGAGTGGATTGTAATTGATAAGACTGTGTCAGGGGGAAATTTAGGTTATTTTTGGCTAGATTAAATAAGTCAAATATTATTCTTATTGCTATTTACAAACGTTAATGGGGCGGGGCTAAGTCCGTAGATATACAATCAAATCCAAGAAAGGAAAGTAGTTCCAATTCCCGGGATCAAGGACTGTCAACAGCATCAAGATAAACCCTCCCTTGAAGTGACATAAATCTATACATATTTCCGAATAATCCTTTGCGCTGTCTTTCTACTTTGAAACAACGGAAAAATTCGGAAGAGTTAAAAATGCGAATGTTTATAGCTCTTGGTACAATAAACGTTAAAATCTGAACGTTTATCGAAAATGGGCTGAATAGGAATAGTATTATAGTGTTGTTGGTAAGAGGTAAATTTTAAAATTCTGATTTCGTTGAAAAGTTATAGACAGACCGTAGCACGGGCGGGGATGAACTCGCGGTCAGAGTCTCTCAAAACTCCAGACCGCGCGTTAGCCACTGGACCAGCTAGCCACAAAGATTCTCTAACTAGGTAATATTTCTACACCATAGGAAGGTTAGCATAGACACCACTGTGACCACAAAAGCAAGTTTTACAGACGAATCTCCAGTAGCGTGGCCGTAACGAACTCAATGCCGTCAACATGACTCACGAAATCGTAATGACACGATTGCAAACAAAACCCTACCACGGGCGGGATTGAACCCGCGATCAGAGAGTCTCAAAACACCAGACCGTCGCGTTAGCCACTGATCAGCTAGCCACAATAAGATTTGTCCAACTAGGTATATTTCTACACCCTAGGAAGGACAATCTTATTGTGGTAGCTGGTCCGTGGCTAACGTGACGTCGGGGGTTTTGAGACTCTGACCGCGGGTTCAATCTCGCCCGTGGTATGGTTCGTTTGCAATCGTGTCATTTACGATTTCGTGAGTCGAGTTATAGAACAGCTGTACAGAGAAATTTTTTATAGAATCATTGAGGTAGTTTTAAATTTCTAAGGAGGTAACCTCAGTGTGGGTACATCTGTGACATGTTCTCTCATGTATTAAAATGTTTGTCCGTCTATCTATATCTGTCTCTGACTCTGTCATTCTGTCTGTCATTTTGTCTCTGTTTCTGTTTTTTATTTCTCTCTCTCTCTCCTCTCTCTCCTCTCTCTCTCTCTCTCTCACCATCGCATCATTGGTTACCCCTGATTCTATTATCTCTCAATTTCACCTCATTAACTCGCTCGTTCGTTCGCTTCCTCAACTACAGTTCCTTCAGTCCTCCCTTTCCCCCTCCCTCTTTCACCATCCCCTCCCTCCTCCTGCCTCACCATCCTCTCCCTCCCTGCCTCACCATCCTCTCCCTCCCTCACCATCCCCCCCCTCCCTCACCATCCCTCCCTCCTGCCTGCCTGCCTGCCCCACCATTCCCCACCTCCCTCCTGCCTCACCATCCCCTCCCCCCCCCCTCACCTCCCCCCCCTCCCAGCCTCACCATCCCCCCAACCTCACCATCCCCTCCCACCCCCTCACCATCCCCTCCCTCCCACCTCACCATCCTCTCCCACCCTCCCTTACCATCCCCTCCCTCACTCACCATCCCCTCCCTCCCTGCTTCACCATCCCCTACCTCCCGCCTAACCACCCCCTCCCTCACCATCCCCTCCCTCCCCCTGCCTCGCCATTCTCCTCCCTCCCTCACCATCCACTCCCCCCTCACGCCTTGCCTATCTCTCTCCCCACCATCGTATCCCCCATACCTCATATCCCCTCCCTCGTTCCATCCTCAACCATCCTGTCACTCCATTCCTGCCTCACCCCCTTCCTTCCTTCCTTCCTTCCTTGCCTTACCACCTTCCTCCCCGAGTTATCCCCTCCCTCCTTTTTGTACCATCTGTACCCCCCTTCTTCCCTTCCCTACCCCCTTTCTTGCCCCTTTAACTCTTCTCTTACCATAATTTCTTCCTTTATTCCTCACTAATTTCTCCCTTTTTCCCCCTTTCTCTCCTCATAACTTCTTCCTGTCTCTCCTTACCTTCTCCCTCTCTCCCCTCTCATTAACTCCTCTTATACTTACCCTCTGATTAATTGCTCTCTCTCTCCTCTCCCCTCTCTCTCCTTCTCTCTCTCTCTCTCTCTCTCTCTTCTCCTTTCCCCTTAATCTACGTCATCCATCCCTGCACCTACCCTACACACGTCTCCCTCACTTCCATTTCACCCGCTTTTCCATCTCTCTCATTCCATCGTTTTTTTTTTGCTCCACGTATCTTACGCATCTGTTCCTCATTTCTCTCATCCGCTTCATCTTTCCCGTCTCACCCATCTCTCAACTATCTTCCATTATCTCCATTACCTTTCACTATCTCATTCTTCTATCTTACCCACTTCTCCCTCCTTTCCTCATTCCAGTTTCACCCATCCCTGTTTTTATCATCAGCGTTTCCCTCCCTTTTATTCCACTTTCATCCCCCACCCTACTCCATCCTTTTTCCATCCTTCCATTGCCTCCTACTGTTTACTAACTCTCTTCCCTCCCTCATTTTAACACACTCCTTCCTTACCTACATCGGTACCTGCTCTCTCTCTCTCTCTCTCTCCCTCCCCCTCTCTCTCTTTTCTTTCTCTCCCTGTTTCTTTCTTAGTGTAATCAGGTGTTCCCGTGTCATCTCCCCTTTATTCCCCAAAATTGTTGCAAATTGACGGAAATCCCCGGGAAATGGGGAATTAATTTATCAAGAATAGCAACCTACGGGAATACATCAATGAGTCCTGGGCAAAACTCCTGCAAGGCGAATTTGTTACACCTGTCGAATGTCAGCAAAACTTGTCTTCTGACGGTGCGACAACACTAACCGTCGCTCCCTTGCAGACTATGGATAAAAAAAGTGGTGGAAAATTTGTACCAGTTTTGACATGGGTATATATGACCCATGGGGCCAGGAATATGTGTGCCCCCTGAAAATTTTTGAGAGGGGGGATTTAAGGCCAAGATTAACCCCCCATAGCCACAGATAGTAAAATCACAAAAAATTTTTTGAGTACACACACACACACACACAACACAACACACACACACACACACCACCACACACACACACAAGTTTTAAAGGGAGCGGTATGATAAAGCTCCGGTTAGGGAAAAATGACCAGTAGCCCCAGTGAAGAGCGGGGGCCAAAAGCTTGGAAGACCCCTGCAACCTAAACTAGGCGAGCACAAACTATACATAAACCCTTTTTAAGAAAGGATGACAAGCTCGGAAGCAGAGGAGAGAGGCCCAGTAGCGATTTGTAAGAGGGGGGCCAGGGCTGATCTCGAACCCCTACAACCACAATTGGTGGTACAATTAGGTGAGTACAGCCCCAAAACGCAAACCGTTTTGGGGTTTTTAGGCGTTTTTTGCACATTGGCGCGGTAGGCCCCAAAAGTGACTCACGACAATTTTTGCCCTTATACATTAAAGTGAAGTGATATAATTGAAGTGTATACATCATCAGTGAAGAGTAAAAATCGCGTGAAGAAGCGGGAGTATGAGAATATATGGTTATAAACATCACGGGTGAAGGATCTCCACAATAGGGATTTAAGGCCTACGAAACGACGCCCTCCGTCATCGGGCAGCTGGAAAACTGTCACTGCACCATTGCAGCGCAAGTTTATTCGCCTATTTGGGGTTTTTGCATGTTGTTGGCCCTGGCTGGCCTTGCATATGTTTGATACTGGTCACTCACTCTGCAAGCTATTACCAGAATTAGAATAGAAATAGCATAGACATAGGAATAAAAGTTTTGACGAGTGTGAGAAGGTAGGTGGGACAAGCTTTTAAGGGCAACATTGTAAGACGGTGTTTAGGGTCAGTCCCAGGAGGGTTGTGTCAGGTCACAAGAAGTTGCGGCCAGTCATTACACCGCACAAAACACACTCTCCACACACACACACACACACACACACACACACACACCACTCACACACACACACCCCTCCACACACACAACACACACACACACACACCCCACACCAAAACAGCACACAGCACACAGGCAGGTTACTACCGGGAGTTATTAGCGTAAGAATACTTAGGAAGCTAGGAAGTCCTCTCTCAATGTGAACAAGGAAAATGATAATAACCAGCAACAATTAATACGTAAATCCAGAAAGGGCAATAAGTGGAGAGAGTAGCATAATTGGGAAAGATAAATCAGACTAAATTTGTGCCTAACGACGGATCTTTCAACCACAACCACCTACCCCCCCCTAACCCTCCCTCCCCACACACAAGACACACAACAAGGGTAGACACTCTCTCTAAAAACACACACACACACCACACACACACACACATAAAAACACACACATATACACAAAACATACACATACACACCACACACACCCCAAAACACACACACACACATACAAACACACACATGCACATACACACACCCACCCTCCACCACTTGACAAAAAACACTTGACACAAACACGTACCCCCCCTCCCTAACCACCTCTCCCCCTTCCCTAACCACCTCACCTTAGCCACCTACCCCCCCCAAACCACCTAACCCCCCCCAAACCGTCTAAACCCCCCCAAACTTACCTCCCTCCTCAAATAACCATCCTCCCCCTCCCCATAACCATCCATCCCCTTTTCTCCTCAAACCATCTAACCCCCTCCCCCAACTATCTCTACCCCTCCATAACCATCCCCCCCCCCCACAACCATCCATCCCCTTTCTCCTCCTAACCATCTATTCCCTCCCCCTAACCCCCCCCGTCCCCCCTTCTGTGGAGCAACGGGGGAACCTTAGAACCAGGATGAGGACAAGGGGCTCCAAGGACGAATCTGGGAGGGAGGAATGGGAGGTAGAGCTCAAAAAAAGGGAGGAAGACGGGGGAAAAGGGAGACTAGATGAGCTGGAAAGGAAGATGGAAGAGAGGTTAGCAGCAGAATGCAGAAGGTGGAAGTAACAGGCCACAGCAGCAGAAATCAAGATAGAGAGATTAGAAGAGGAGCTGAGACATCTGAAACAGCACAGAGACAAAGATATTACAGAAAATAGTATCGGCAATGGCTACATCAAACACAGACAGCAGGTCTGAAGGAAGCATGGAAACTAAACTGTATGCAGAGGTCCTGTCAAACCCACATGGGGCCAAAACAAAGACAGGGAACACACTAGGACAGAACGAGAGGTTGGAAGACATTGAAGGAACTAGACATGTGCAAGGACCTTACCAGATACCTGTGGGGGGCCCGGAACAGGTAGCGGGAAGGACAAACCAAGAAGCATAGGGGCCATAAACTAGGGAGGGACTGAAGGAAAAGGAACACTCCACGGGAAGGAACTAAAACACATCAGAGGATGCAATGGGAGTCACAGTGGGAGGTGGAAAGGGAGAGATCCGTGTTTGTTATGGGCTAGACAAAAGCTAAAGGGGAAACTTATGATGAAAGAAAGCAGGAGGAGAAAAAAGAAAATTGAAGATATCATAAAGGTGATGGGCGAGGGGGACATGACCCAGGTGGAAAAATTTTCGGAGAATGGGTGGTTCACAAAGAAAAGGAATCGGGCCTCTCAAAGTAATTTTCAAGGCGAATCAACCTGAACCATGATCCTGCAGGAGAAAGCACGGCTGAGAGGCAAGCGGGGAGTTTCGGAGTGTGTACCTCGATCAAGACAGAACACAGGACGAAAGGAAGACAATAAAAGGGTTGTTCAAAAACGAAAGGAGAAATGGAGGAAATGAAAAAGGAGAGCAGAATAACCCAGGATCAAATGGAAGGACAAGTGCACCCCCAGAAACACCTGCAGAAGGACTCCAGCCCACTACACCCCCCAAGGGCCCACTGAACAATCCAAACCAACCATCACACACAATCCCTCTGTTTCCATCCCCCACACCACAGTTATAGTATTAGAAAAGAAGTGAAGGTTTGGTCCCACAAATGCAGATGGTTTAAAACGAATAAACATGAGGAATAGCAAGAAAGAATCAATGAGAAGCCCCCAGAAAATCATAGCAGTTACAAAACAAAACTCACGGAGCCCAATTAACAGATGCAATCTTCCCACCAGGATACCAGATCATGAGGAAAGAAAGAAGGGGCAGGGGGGGGGTGGGGTTGCTCTTCTCGTAAAAAACAGATGGAAATTCGAGAAAATGGAAAGGCATAGATGAGATGGGGAGAAAGGGGACTACATAGCAGGTACACTTCAGTCTGGGGAACACAAAGGGGTCATTGCAGTGGGTGTATAATCCACCACAGAAACTGCAGGAGGCCAAGAGAGGAATTTTGAAGAGAGCAAAAGAGCAATGGTGGACACACTTGCTGAGGTGGCAAGAAGAGCTCACTCCAGCAGAGCAAAGTTGCGGGGTTATGGGGGATTTCAACCCACAGGGAGTTTGACTGGGAAAACCTGGAGCCACATGGGGCCCCCGAAACATGGAGAGCCAGGATGTTGGACGTGGTGCTGGAAAACCTCATGCCCCAAAACTTGTTAAGGACACACCAGAGTGAGAGGGGAGGAGAACCAGCAAGATTGGCCCTTGTTTTTCACCCGGGGCAGCTCAGACATTGAGGACATCAAGTATGAGAGTCCCCTAGGAGCTATCGACCACGTGGTTCTGTGCTTTGAATACATAGTAGAGCTGCAGTGGAGGGGAATAACAGGAGTTGAATGGGAAAGCCTTGACTATAAAAGAGGGGACTACATAGCGTTGAAGAATTTCCCTGCGGGAGGTCCAGTGGGAAAAGAGAAACTGGCAGGAAAGCCAGTAAATAAAAATGATGGAATATGTAACAACAAAATGCAAGGAGGCAGGGGAAAAGGGTTTTTATTCTCAAGGCAACAGTAACAAGGGGAAAAAGACCAGAACGACCCCCCTGGTTTACCGACGGTGTAAGGAGGCAAAAACAAAGTGCAATAGAGAATGGAAAAAGTACAGAAAGCAGAAAAACACACGAAAAATAGGGAGATCAGTCGCAGAGCCAGGAATGAGTACGCACAGGTAAGGAGGGGAGGGCCCCAGCGACAGTATGAAAATGACATAGCATCGAGGAATCAAGACTGACCCGAAACTGTTGTATAGCCACATCAGGAGGAAGACAACAGTCAAGACCAGGTGATCAGATTAAGGAAGAAGGTGGGAGAACTCACAAGAAATGATCAGGAGGTTTTGAGGAGCTGAACAGGAGATTAAGGAAATTTTTCAGTAGAGACAGGAAGGGCTGTGGGAAGACAGCACAGAAGGGAACATCAGAGGGAATAACCAACAAGTGTTGGATGACATACGAACAAACTGAGGAGGAGGTGAAGAAACTCTTAAGTGACCTTGACACCTCAAAGGCGATGGGGGCCGGACAACTCCCCATGGGTCCTTAGAGAAGGAGCAGAGATTTCTGTGCGTGCCTCTAACCACAATCTTCAACACATCCCTTGAAACTGGGCAACTACCTGAGAAATGGAAGACAGCTAATGTAGTCCCCATATTTAAGAAAGGAACAGAAACGAGGCACTAAACTACAGACCTGTGTTCTCTGACATGTTTTGTGTGCAAAGTCATGGGGAAGTTATCAGGAGGAGAGTGCGAACACCTGGAAAGGAACAAGATATAAATGAAAACCAGCATGGTTCATGGAACAAACTTGCATCACAAACCTCCTTGGGGGGAGTTTTTTATGACAAGGGTAACAGAAGTAAGGACCGAGAGGGGAGGGGGTGGGTAGATTTTCGTTCCTAGGCAGGAAGGCCTTGCACAGTTCCCCACAAGAGATTAGTGCAAAAAGCTGGAGGATCAGGCGCATGTAAAAGGGGAGGGCACTGCAATGGATAAGGGAATACCTGACAGGGAAAGGGAGCAACGAGTCATGGTACGTGAAGAGGTATCACAGTGGGCGCCTGTTACGAGCGGGGTCCCACAGGGGTCAGTTCTAGGACCAGTGCTATTTTTGATATAGTGAAGACTGATCGAAGGAATAGACCTGAAGGGTCCCTGTTTTTGCGATGCGTGAAGTTGATGAGGGAAAAATTAAATCGGACGAGGATGAGGAAGGACTGCAAGAGACCCGGCAGGCTGGACTTGGTCCAGTAACGGTTCTCGAATTCAATCCAGCCAAATGCAAGTCATGAAAATTGGGGAGGGGGGAAAGGACCCCAGAAAGATAGGTAGGTGGACAAAAAACTTCAGACCTCATAGGAAGAAAGACCTTGGGGTGCCTAACACCGAGCACATCACCCGGAGGCAACATCAACCAAAAAACCGCTGCAGCATGGGGCCCGGCAAAACCCGAGAAAAGCGTTCCGATACTTTTAAAAAGGGAACCAAGACACTGTACACGTGTATGTTAGGCCCATACGGAGTAGCAGCACCAGTTGGAACCCAAACCGGGTTTTAAAGCAGTCAGGAAGTTGAGAAAGTACAAAGGTTTGCAACAAGGTAGTCCCAGGCTCAAGGGAATGTGTGGGAAAGGTTTAAGGGAAATCGGATGACGACATGGGGACAAAAAGGGTCAGGGGAGACAGTAACGAATAAAAAGAATGCGGGGAATAGACGGGTGGACAGAGATAGGTGTTCAGAGGGGGGACACGGGGCAAGGGGCACAACTGGAAGCTGAAGATCAGACGAGTCACGGGGACGTTAGGAAGTATTTCTTCGTATAGGTTGTCAGCAAGTGGGAATAGCCTAGCAAGTGAAGTGTGGAGGCAGGAACCATACATATTTTTAAAAGAAGGGGTATGACAAAGCTCGAAAGCAGGGGAGAGAGAGAGGCCCCCAGTAGCGATCAGTAAAGAGGGGGGAAGGAGCCGAGTCTCGACCCTGCAACCAATTAGGTGAGTAAATTAGGGAGTCCACACACCACAAAACACAAAACCACACACACACAAAACAAAAAAAAAAACGAAAAACGTAGTAGTATGGGGGAAAAAAATTAAATGGATAAAAAAACCCCCCTATTGTAGAAGAGAATAATTATTGGGACGAGTATCAGGAGAGACAAAAATAACCAGTGGGTCTCGATGGTAGAAAATCTTTCCCGGTGGAAAAAAATCAGGTGCCCGAAAGGACAATCTTGAATATCAGTTGCCTTCCTAAGAGAGTTCACTGATGCACGTTAAACGCTTTCATCATTCTTCCATTTCCCTGCTCAAATCTAACCTCCCATTCATGGTTGTCAATTTAGGTCTGTAATAATAAAAAATAAATAAAAAATAATATTATTAAAAACAAAAAAAAATAGTTGCCCGGGGTTTTTTATCTTATAAAATAAAAATATAAATGTAGAAAAAGGTTAATGATTTTGTTTTTTTTCCCTTTAGTGATCTCCCAAAGGTATTAAAAATTTTCTTCCCTTTTACCTGCCTTTTCAGGAGGTGGGTGGGGAGGTATTCCCCTCCCGCATCTGTCTAGTCCAGCTTTTTCCAACGGGGATTCCCGGAACCCCAGGGTTCCGCGAGAGGTCCCCAGGGGTTTCCCAGAGAAAGTGGGACATAGGGTAATTATGCAAATGCATTTTTCAGTTTTTGTTTGAATTATTTTTAAATTTTTCTATAACGTACGGCTATTCTTGGAAAATTTTTTGGGTATTATAATGAAGCCCTTAACTTCTTTTATCATATTTTGTGTACCAAAAAATAACATAAGTTTAATTGAGATGCAAATTTCTTATCTAAATGGGTTCAGATATATTCCCTTACCATTATTTGTACATATGACATTTTGCCTAGATTTTCTTATGCCTTTTCAACATGTCAATAAACATTAAGTTATTGAGTAGGTATTATCTGTTTTGGTTTGTTCACATGTGTTTATATATTCTGGTTTTTTTTCTTATTTTTGGGACGTACTACCGTCCTGTTAAGTGATTGTGAAGCAGAAATCGTAATTGATGGTAGGATTGTTGGTGTCTTTTTTTCGTCTCATAAACATGCGGTTTTCCCAGGTATATTTTGTTTACTTACGCTTAAGTCACTACACATGAATTTTAAAGGTATATATTTACACAGTCATCTGGGTTTTCTGTTTTCTTAATGGTTCTTGTTCTTCTTTATTTCCTATCTCATAGGGAAGTGGAAAAGAATTCTTCCTCTGTCAGTCATGCGTGTCGTAAGAGCCGACTAAAATGCCGGGAGCAAAGGCTAGTAACCCTTCTCCTGCATAAATTACTAAATTTAAAAGATAAACTTTCGTTTTTCTTTTTAAGTCACCCTACCCCCGGTGGGAACGGCGGGGTGCTAAAAAAAATTATATAGGGGTTCCCTGAGACATGAAAAATTTTTTGAAGGGTTCCGCAAAGGTAAACAAAAAAAATTGAGAAAGGCTGATAAATCTGAGGGAAGTGTGGGAGACTCACCCGCCTTGACAAGAAGCTGGAGTGGAACTCTCAGTCTAGACTAATTCCCTGAAAGGGCGCCGCCCCTTCTTTTAAAATTTTGGAAAAGCCGTAAAACCTTAAATTTAGTGTATACTTGAACAGCAGAGGAAACTGTCAACATAACCTACTTAAACCCCACATGAGAAGATTGATCATTTTCTATTTGGAAAAAAATACAGCCAGGTGTGATACGACTTGAGAGATGAACAAAAGAAATTCATAGACAGACCAGAATTGGAATGTGCAGCGGTTCTGTGGTCTACTTGGAGGGTGTTTCGGGGTTAACGCCCCTGTGACCCCGTTCATGATCCGACCCATGACCACACTTACAAAATGGCTGCAGAGTTTTAGCAGTATTTTATATGATGAAAGGATGAGAAGATTAAAGTTGCCCCTGATGGGAAAGATAGCAGGAAGAGGAGCCATGATAGCGACATACAAGGCCCTGAAAAGACTTGAAAGTGTAGATAAAGATTTCTTACGAACAGCAACAGGGATAAGAAGGCACAATTGAAAAACTAAGGAAAAAGCGGAATTGGAAAGGATAGAGCTGGCAAGCACAATGCAATAATTAAAAAGTAATTGTAAGTGTTGCAACTTAGGGAAATTTTTAAAGTT